>CAEGAD010007569.1:0-59298 GCA_903067055.1 Poeciliopsis paucimaculata | reverse complement strand
TCTGTGCGGATGACCTTCCCTCTCTTTGTGATCATCCGACCACACTTCTCTAGTCCGAATGACATCCCAATGTCCGTAGATTGTAGGTCCTGTAGATCCTGGTGGTGTGGATCAGTGAGTCGATGTCTCGCTCACTCTTGGCGTACAGCTTGATGTCATCCATGTAGAGGAGGTGACTGATGTTGGCTCCATTCTTGAGTCGGTATCCGTAGCCAGTCTTATTGATGATTTGGCTGAGGGGGTTCAGGCCTATGTAGAACAGCAGTGGGGGACAGAGCATCTCCTTGGTATATGCCGCATTCTACCTTTATATATATATATATATATATATATATATATACCTTTATATATATATATATATATATATGTACTCAGTTTTGCATTTGTAATTCTTAACTTCACATTAGACTGTTGCGTAATTTGACCACTTTAATTCAACCTGAGAAAATAATATAATATAATATAATATTTAATTGAAAGCTTCCGTAATTCATGCAATTTTATAAAATAAAAAATATTTTTTGTGGAAAATCATTGTTAGTGCGAGTTCATGAAAAAGAAAAGAAAAAAAAAAAAAAAACATTTATCACTCCATAAGCTATTGATGAAGTTCATTGTGTGTGTATATATAATACGGTATTAAAGGGTCTTTTGTTAGAACGCTGTTTTCTATACCCTTTTGTTAGACCGCTGTTTTCTATACCCTTTTCTTAGACTGCTGTTTTCTATACCTCTTCAGACATGCCTGACATGTTTTGAATGAATACTGCCATCTTCATTACAGGTGTTACATTCCTTAAGCTGTTTCAGTGAGTAAGACACAGTCACTGAGTCATTTAAGCAGGCAACACTAGATTTTTACTACCTGAAATTTATGATCTGAACCCACAGAGCGAGTTTCAACAAACATTCACAGCACTTTTGAAGAAGAAAAGCAGTGGTTATTTGTTGCAATTTTAGATAAAGCACTTAAACCTATTAAAAAAAAAATCAAATTTGCAACATTGGACGCCTTCCCGCACTAATCTGGGCGTTGTACCCTTCACTTGGATTCCCCTGTAGATTTTCAAATCAGTGAACAGAAGCATATGTGAACAATGACATCTATTTTGTGTGCTGTTTGAGAATTGTAGTTTGTTTGTAGTTTTAGCAATGTCAGAGGAGGAAGTGAACTAAGCCGTTCAGACTGTGTTGGTTAAACATTGACTTTATATTAACAGCCACCTAGTTTGGCTCAGCACTCTTCGCAGCGGAGAATGGTTGTCCACAACACAAGCAATTTTTGGTAAGCTTCATGTATGTATGGTGCATTACATACATCAGGGGCAAACATTAGCAATTGGGTTAAATTTAAAACATCAAAACAGTTCAGGAAGCAATTGTTGCTCAATATCAGGCTCTCATTCCTCTCAATTAGCCAAGAAAACAAAGAAAAGGAAGCAACTCAATTTATTCAGTAGCATAGCTTATGTCTAGATGCTACTTATCTGGATGTTTCTGATAAATAACATTCAACGTGTACTCAGTTTTGCATTTGTAATTCTTAACTTCACATTAGACTGTTGCGTAATGTGACCACTTTAATTCAACCTGAGAAAATGAACCAAACTCTGATCTAATGCCATTTTTATTGTTTAATTTCATTCACACACACATCTAAAAGTTGCGGGACCCCACCTCTGGAGTGACAGATGTCAGGACTCCTGCCTTAAACCATTTCAAAAAATGAAATTTACTGGAATATATATTTATATAAAGTTACAGGGTAAAGCTTCAACGAGATGTTGCATGTAGAAAACAAATTTATTCTGGTGTATATCAACAAATTAGATTTATACATGGCCACTAAAAATGAGCAAAGTATACATAGAGACAAATACACACAGTAAAATGCCTTTTGATGACATGAACAGACCTGTCAAGTAACATGATCGGTATCTCTGCTGTTTTGTGCGCGCGCCAGTGATTTGAGAAGGAAAGCTTGTGGTTGAAATGACACTTACCAAACTGCTGAGATTGAAAATATCTTCCTGGACGGAGAACTATAAATCAGTCCGTTATACACAGATAAAAGATGAAAACATGATAGCACAAAAAACGACCAGAGGAGTTGCCACTGACTTCTTTTCCAGCACGCCTAGAAACACAACTGAAAGGAAACACAACTGTGCTGTTACGTCATTCTCAAAAATCTGTGAAGACATGCTGAAGCAGGAATTGTAAATTACTTACCTTTAGACAGGCAGCTTCTTCTTGTGTCTTCTCTCAGTGAGTCAGCAAACATCCCACAACAAGAGCAGCAAGTAATAGTAAAGCAGCAACTATTGATGAAGACTATGTATTTTAGATTTGCTTTTATTCGCTGTTTTAGTCAATAAACATTACATGTAAAATAAATGTGTCAGAATCAATTGGAACGTGTATAATTGTTCCTGATGCAATTAGTGTGTCATTTTCAATGTGTCCCCTTTCTCAATATATTATTTACTGGGATTAGTGGTGTGAAATTCAGTGTTCTGCTACATAATTATTGTTACTTTTTCATCCATCTTGTTAAATTTTGTTTTTCATATTAAAGCATTAACTTACCATCAGATAATGAAATTTAAGTGTTCTTTGAGCACTCCAACTTAATTAGACAGTAAGTGACAATATCTGTTTCAATTTAATATCCAGGCACCGACCTTCATAGATACCAAAGTATAAAATATAATACAAAACATTCTCAATGTCCAAAAAAGGGGATTTCAAAGTGGATAGCTCACTGATTTTGAAATAGAAACACTGTCTGAGTTATGAGTAGAACCATTTTTTACATCACTCTTGTTTACATAACCTGGCTTCTCCTAACAAGGCTAGAAGACTTCTTGACATCCAGTCAGCTTTTTTATTAAGGCCACAATATTTATTTTTGGCTGATGGGGACTTTACATAATCTTAGTTTAGGACTCCTTAATTTTGTCCATAACATAGATTACAAAGTGTGTGGAGCTTTAATATAGACAAGAATAATGATACAACTTTATGATGATCAAAAACGTTTTATCATCAGCTTGTTTAATGTGCTTAGTTGTTGATATTAAAAGGCTGAGCACACAATGTTTTTCTTTAGACATTCCAAAAGTCATAAAACTAAGCTCTGTAGAATGGTATATTACTACACAATGTAATGTAGCATAATTCAGTGTCTTCAGCAGAAGCACAAAAAGACTCCTCTAAAGCTGTAATGACAATCTGGGACGTGGAGACTGAAACCCTGATTGGTGAATTTAAATTAATGTTGCTGGTCAGCTAAAACATCTGTTTTTTTGGACCTCTTATTACCACATTGAGGCAGAGTGATGAGAAATTGTGTAATGTCCACATTTCAGAGTGTAAGTATTGCTGAATACAAGCAGCTCCCTGTAGAGGGGTTGGCCTGAACGGGTTGAACTAGAATTATAACCCATTATCACCATTTTTCAGCCCAAACTCTATTTCTCAGCTTCTAACTCTGTTGGAATGTGATATCATTGTGTTCAAATGTACATGAGTACAAGAAGGCTTTAGTGGTTCCCGTGCAAATGGTTTCATGTATCCTTAATCATTACTGTAAAATTCGCTTGAGAGCACAAAAAGAACAGTTAGGATTGTGGGGGTTGATTCACTGCCGTAATTCTCACATGTTTCCCGTTACGGAAACATTATCTGGATAGTACTGGGCATGTTACACTAATGAACACAGTGGTTCCAAAAGATATCTGAGACCAAAGTCCGAATGAGTTTTCAGAGGCAGCTATAAAGTTTTTTTCTCTCTAACATGAAAAACATTTTAAGACTTTTCTGTTGGACTTTCACCGTTGGTAAGCGAGAACCATTTCTAATCAGACCGAAGGCATTATATAACAGTCGTTTATACCCGTGACATTCCTTGTCCTTTTATGGGAATTGGTAGTGACAAAAACCTAGGATGAGATTTGTGCTTTCTTCACAGCTACTGTGTCAAATCTACTTTCATCTGTATACACATGCTGTGTCAGAGTAATCTGTGAGGGAACCTTATGTGCTGCATTCCCATGTTTTAATTTCCTAAATAATATAGAAATCAAACTTCAAGGATTCAATGGATAATGAACAGATGAAAAGTTAATTACCAATTGGTAATTGGTAATTGGTAATTAACTGAGTACCTGAGTTAAAGGTACTCAGTTAAAGTACCTTTAACATGCTTAAAGTATGTTAAAGGTACATACTTTAACATACTTAAAGTATGTACCTTTAACATGTTAAAGGTACATACTTTTAAAAGTATTCGTCTCTCTTAAAAGTATTAAGAGAGACGAAAAAGTATTCGTCTCTCTTAAAATTTTTCACATTCTTTCTCCCCACAACCTCAAATTTAAATGTATGGTAATGGTGTATTATTTGAGGCTAACACAAAATCATTAATATTTGTGAGAGAAAAAATAAAAGATGCAGGTTACTTATTTATTTTGGTGAGCATTGTGTATATACTTACCCTCCTTTACCTTGGTACAGCTAAATAAAATTTTCTCAACAAATTACAAAATAGAGTCCAAAGATGAAATGAATCTCTGTATAAATACATCTGTTTGTGAAGGTTTTAGCGGTTTGGTAGAGAACATTAGTGGACAAACCACATCTATAAATATAATAAACACATCATAGATTCAGTTATGGAGAAGTTTAAAATAGGGTAAATCAGAAACAAGATCCCAAGCTTTGAACACGTACCACTTAGGTAGAAGAATAAGTCAACAGGACTACTATTAGCTGTTCACTCCACAAAACTATCCCATAATCTTATTAATGGGCTTTGTGCACAACTACATGTTTTACAAAAAAAAAACAACTCACACTACACATCTCACCCTAAATATATAATTTCCACAGTAAACCACAGTGAGTTTTAAAGTTATGCTAGCTTTAAAGGCTTGTGTTTATTCTGTGTTTTGCCTCAAAAAGAACAACTGAATCACTAGCAGGGGAATACAAGAAGAGATATAAAACAGAAATAGTGTTTAAAATTTGGAAGTGATAAATTGAAAAAAAAGTGTAGAGAGTGGGTTGTACTCCCATTTGAAAAGGGAGCTTGTTTTTTAAAACATCAAGCCTTCAGTGTTAGAGCTGTGACTGCACACAGGTGGCAGAGAAGAAACAGAGAATATAAGACAGATTACAGAATGTAGCAAACCACAAATGCTGAAACTACGTCTTATATCAGTTTCCAGGTTTCCCCATGTACTGCTTCCACATGACAGCAGGTAACTGGCTTCTCTTCTATCCTTATTAAGCTTTTGTAAAATTATATTTCCTTTTTCATGATAAAAATTCCATTTATTTGTAGCATCTAGAATACACACATTGGTACTGATGTAACATATTGCTACAGACTTTCTTGAAAAGGTATAATTAACATGGTGAACGCAAAAGCCTCTGGAGAAAACAAAGCTTTTTGATCATTTCTATATTAATCTTTGAACTACTTGAATGCAAACAACCGCTTAGCCACAGTGATGAAATGTGACACTTTTTCCTGCAGATGGCAGCAAAGTCCTTTGGCATTTTTGTTTTTGTTAAGAACAAAAACAAAGATGCCAAATCTTTGTAATGCAATTTTACCAGCTGTGCTGTTGTATGTTTGAACAGTTTATAAACCGTCTACCCTCCCTTCTTTGTCCATCAGAATGTCATCCTGGTCCTCGGTTATGAATAGTG
Organism: Poeciliopsis paucimaculata; assembly: GCA_903067055.1. Classification (NCBI taxonomy): domain Eukaryota; kingdom Metazoa; phylum Chordata; class Actinopteri; order Cyprinodontiformes; family Poeciliidae; genus Poeciliopsis; species Poeciliopsis paucimaculata. The sequence goes on along the minus strand of CAEGAD010007569.1, from coordinate 53,580 downwards.
GCATGCAGTGACAGTGATTTGACGGATTAATGGAGCAGATCCATCACTCATGCTTTGAACACAAGTACAAGAGACACAAGGAGTTAGGAGATCTTCTCTCTCTGAATTTTATTTATTGGGGCTCCATGGCTGCTCATGTACATCATACATACTGAGCTGCGCTCGGCGCGGCAAATCAGTAAACATGTAGCACTGCGGCCCGCCTGACACGTTTATGATTCTGGCTGAAGTTCAAATGTCGGTAAATCTTCCCATATAAATGGCAGTCATAAACATCTAATGGGCTGCCATGAATATTTTAGAGCCCTGAATATCACACCGAAATGACCTCTGGATAGCTGCACCCTTAACAAGATGCATTCCTCAGATGGACAACCTTCCCAGTCGGTGCAACACAAGACGCTTTTTCTGGTTCTCTGGCTTTTTTTTTTTTTTGCTTTTTTTTTTTTTTTTTTGTTCTTTCATAGCGTGATTGGATTGATTTGTCATTTGCAAAAGGAAAGAGCTTGGCCACGGGGCTGTGGATAATCCAATTTATCGCTTTGCCATTTATTACAAATTTCTGTGGCTTTTGGGTCCACTGTCACATCGATTCGTTGATTGCTTGCTTAGCTGGGTCCTAATGAGCTGCTGTCTGAATCACTGCATAATCGCTGCCCTAATTCACTTCCTCGCCTACCCTCACACTCGATCTGTTGGCTTGCCACTGTTACAGCAGAAAGTACTCAAATATCTCTCAGAACGGACAATTAGGAACATCTTTCCTGAAATAAGAAGTGCCATTGTGTGTATATTACCCTTTGAAAAATGACAACACTTTCCTACTTTGCCGAATGTTTTCACAGCTTGCAGTGAGAGTTTATAATCTGGGTTTAACATGTATATTTTCATCTAATCTACATGTAAGTAACAACAGAATGAATATGCATAAAATACCAATTTTGAGGATGCACATTCAGTTAAGGTTATATACTCTAAACTGAATTTTTTGATGTGCAGTTTCACATTTTGTCACTAGATGAAAGGATTGATGGCACAAGAGGATATAAAGTGTGTCACACATTTTCTCTTAGCAGAGACCTAAGAATTTGTTAAACATAGTCTATAAATATCTTTCTAATTTTATTTCTCAAGGTCAATATTTACCAACCTAAAAATGTCAAAAGGATTCAGTTTGCTCAAGTTGATATATTTTAATGCACACTACAAAGACGGCGAGAAAGAATAAGCAATTTTAAGTTACTTCAGGATGAAAGAATTACACCAGAGAGGCATTACTGTATGACCTAACAGGTGAGGTAATCCTTTTCATCATTGCATCGACTATTGGGTGGGGCACATTTGGCAGAAAGTGGACATTTTGTCTCCTGAGTTGATGTGATAGTAGAAGAAAAAAATGGGCAAGAATAAGGATATGAGTGAACTTGACAAGGGTCACACAGCTATGGCTGCACAACTGGGTCAGAGAATGTCTGATCCGCAAGGGTCACAGGTATTTATCAGTAATGGAAAGAAGGAACAGAGTGAAATCCACAATAGGGATATGAGACCAAGCTTCAAGAACAGCCGATGTGGTCCAAGCAGAAAAGCAACAGAAGCTCTACTCTTAGAGTATCTTGTAATGTTTGTATGTAAGCTATGGGTAGCTTGTTGCCTTTGGTTTCCTGTAAAAACCTCCTCTGGTCTACCAACCAGGCAGGGACATGTCATTGAGATAATTCTACATTCTGAAAGTCTGCTGACCCGATGGCTCAACAATTTTTCAGGGACATACTTAAAACTGAAGAGGTAGTATGTATGTATCCTTCACAAAGGAGACATATTTTGTCATTAAAAATATATATTTTAAATTTTCCAATACTTTTGATTAGTGTCATAATAATAGATTAAGATATTTTCACTTTAAGATATTTTACAATTACAACCATTTTAATATATATTTTTAAACTTACCATGTAAATTTTGCAAAATGATTTTTGATACTGCGAGTCTTAAATTCCCCGCCAAACTTTTAATTTATTTTTCTGTGGTGGTTATAAAAAGTACTCCTTTCATATACACAAATCATACAATGTTAGAAATTTAGCAGTCTAGAACAATAGTAAAATGCAAAACATTTGGTCTCAACTCAATCAGACCTAATATTTTTTACTTTAAGGCTAGCAGTTATTTGAAGACCTTCTCTTGAGGACAGACAAGAGAGCAAATACCACCAGGTGAGGGGTTTACCTCTGCACCAATATCAGATTGGCTGGGTGGCATTTATCAAGCTTCAAGAGGGGCTTAAGGACACACCAGGATGTTTGTGAAGAGGCTGGTGGATAAATATAGGCGGGAGCTAATCAAGTCATCTATCAACAAAAGGATGCACCATCTGTTTGCTTCATCGCTTGTCCTGTGGCTCACATATATTTATTTATTTTAGGATGCAGGTTCCAGTCTGCTGCACTACAACACAAGCGTTGATGCAATTCTACTAGTATGGCTTAAGTAATTTCTAACAGATGGAAAAAGACAAAGTATGTAAAGTGTTGTGACTTTTCAAAATATTAAATGTAATCATATTTACAAGTTCATTAATTTTATTCAAATATTTATTTGAACATTTTGAAAACATCTTGATTATGTTAATACATCTTTTTAAAATAATTCCTAATTCAGAAATTAAACCCAGATAAAAATATTATTAGCATGGTTGCCACGCAGAATCCAAAGTCTTGCATGAGAATAAATATTGAGTTGCCATGGCATCAGGCTGCAGACTGTGATTGTTAGACATAAAAGCAAAGCTCAATAGAAGCTTCACACAAAGGTACTGATGTATTTTTCAAAAGCAGAGATGAAAACAAAACAACTCTATTGGCAGTAACAAAGTTATAGAGTATAAGTGAAATATGAAAATATAAGACAGCTGAAAGCTATTAAGCTGGAAGGAGCCATTTAGCATATTGTAGGAAATTGAACATTAGCAGATTAGTATTACCATCAGCTACCGTTTTAAAAGAAAAGTAATTGAAAAGAAAGTCCTACTTGGTTCATAAATGACTATCAGTAGACTCTTTGATAAGTGTATGTATTGATCTTACTGTATTATATTATTTTAAAAACATTGAATAACACTCACCGTGATGAAAGTTCCTTTGACTTTTAATGATATGTTGCAGGTATTTGCGGGCTAGGTTAGCAACTATATTGTTTAAGCCAGATCACCCTGATAGAACATATTTTTCAGAAGACTTCTCAAAATTTCATCCCTTTCAGGCAGAAAAACAGCAGTAATCCTTTAAAGACCACCCTTGTCTAGAGTGTGCACCATGCCTTGCTCCATGGCATATGAGGGACGATCTACAACCTGCAACTCCAAACAGAATAGATTGTTTATAGAGGTGGGGGGATGAGCTGACAATTTTATGCCAGAAACACAGTTGAAAGAAAATGGGTCAAGAAACAAGAGACTCAACAAGTCATAAAAACAAGGGTGAAACATCCTGCTGAATGAGGAAACAATGAATATGTGACCCTATGACACGGCAGACAGTACTGTAAAGGCTCACCCTTAAAGACAGAAATTTACACATACAATGACATAGCATGAGTGTATGAACAATATCAACATGTGTGCCAAAAAAAGCAACTGTGACTGTAGCCTAATGGTGAATATCTTGTTGCTTTTAAACACACATTCCTCTACTCAATACATATATATTCACACCCTGCATGTCCAACCCTCATTCAAATACATTGCCCCATTCCACAGGACTTTACTTGCACAAACTCAACTACCTCCATGCTCATTTGGACCTTGTTAATTTATATTGCAGTTTCCTTTTATTTACTCATTTTATCTTGTACTTATTTTTAAGAATACTCCATGTGCCTCCTTTTACGGAGCCCTCCTGGGGACAACGAAAGTATTTTGAATACAATATCAGGATAAATGTTTTGGAAGACAGGGAAAAAAAACAACAAACAAACACAAAAAACGGTTTTCAGACAACATTTCTTTAATACAAAGTCAACATATCTACATACACAGTGGCTTTTAACCAATTATTGTTTCAGTTAGAAGTAACAGTTTGAAAGTGGTAGCACTTGGCCCTCGTATAAAGGAAAAATGGTTTGCTGAGTTTCGGTTCTTTTGTCGATATGTACTATATAAGCTTAGTTCTTTTTAATGAGTATTTTTTTATGGTCACTGTTACTCCCTAACCTTTCCACAATATTTAGGAACATATTCCAGATAATTTTGTGGTTGTTTTCAAGAGTTAGCATCTTTACTTGAAACAAAAAGAATAACACATTGCACAAGCTTTAAGACGCTTCCACGGCTTCAAATTCTGGCATTGGCCCTTTAACCAGTCTCTATGAATTCAGACAGATTAGAGTTCATCGTGAAACCTTACAACGTGAATTTGCAGCATGTTTTTGGTAGTTTCAGTCCATCCTTGGTTGCATCCCACTACTGTGTTTCAACTGAGTCCTGATTTCTTTCTGCATCCCATCATGAAACATGGTTAAACAAAAAACAATATGGTTTTATACAAGGCAACAGGGAGAAAAATAGTTTTAAATGTTGCAACTGAAGCATGTATGACCTTTTTTTTTTCTTTTTCTTTCTCGCTAATCATACATAATGGATTAACTCCTTGTGAATGCAGGTAGTTAGACGTTTGGCATTCCTGCAGAGATCTGAGAAAAGTAGTACTTCCAGGAATCTATGCCCTTGTAATTTATTCTTATGAGGCTCCTTTAGTAAATTTTGTCTATGCTGAAAATGATTAATGATTCTTGTGGTTAGTTGGTAGAGAGTGAACCAACATATTGGTTTAATCCAACTCGCGGATCACTGATCCAAATTTGTGTTCCCCTCATTCAGGCAACGGGTGTGGGAACATAGGCTGGCACGTTTCCCAGTTTGACTGCTAGCAGGGGAAATTAAAGGCAGAAAAAAGAGAGGTAATTAAAGACCAGGGAGCAGAGCTGGAGAAAGAAGGTTTGAGAAAACAGGTTTCACAAACACCAAGAAGCTGGAAATGAGCAGAACTGTGATCTGTGCATTAGTGTTCCCCACTAAAAGTATGAGATCTTTAGGGTCAAATGATACATATATTCTATATATATTTGTTTATTTACACATATACTCTAGATCATAGTGGATGTCTAATAAAATCAATGGTAACATTATGTCTGAAAATATAAGTAAAAAAAGAGAACTTTAAGAGGATTTTTCTTCAGATTGTGAGGGTTAGGGTCTCTACAGAATCATACAAGGTACAGTACATCATTGGCCTGATATAGACATTAAAAATGCTGAGCGATGAAACCCCGACAAATTACAAAAATCAACCAAACATAACATGTTAGTGATGATGAAGGACAACACAAAATAGTGTCCCTCTGGGTACAAGTTAATTCCAATGGACAAAAGCAAAAAACAAGATCAAACACAAAGATGGCATCCCCTCAGGTTTCTTGAAGAGACATTCAGGGTCTCCAGAATTACACAATAATAATAACAATAACAATAATAAAAAAAACAAACATATTTTCAAAGACTAAAGATAACAGGTATAAAACAAACTGAATGAAAAGAAAATGTTATTTCACACTAATTGTTTGGATATATCTTCAGATTCTGCATTTAAATATATATGCATGCGTAAGTAGGCATTTATTAATCTCTCTATATAGATATAGCCTTATATCTATATATAGAAATACATGTACCCCTACACTGTCATGTTATACTTAGGATTTCTACGGTGAAAAAATAGAATGTCTTTTAACATAATATGAACATATAAGCATTTCTCTTTTTTTCTGCTAATTAAAAGAAATGTGACAAACACATCTCTGTTAGAAAAAAAAACTAAACCAGAAACAGAAAATAAAAGCTAACTATGTCATGTAAAATAAGTCATCATAATACAACATTAATGTTTTCATAGTGTTACAATAATAATAAGGCTTTTTTGGAAATCAGAAAAGATCACACACAGTTCTGTCCATAGCTTCATGTTTTTTTTTTGTGCACATCCGCCAGAAAGCCCTCACAGAATCCATTTGCTTATGTGTACCAAAACGCCGTATTTGACATAAAAACTTGGTGATTTAAGCTTTTATTTTCTCTTTTTTTGCAGTTGAATTGGGATGTTTGTTTCAAGCTTTTTCTCTGTTTTGCCCTGGGGATGTGCAAGTAACAAGAGAAATTTTGCATTGGGATCCGACGTGGCTACTTGCTCTGGCTGTGTCACCCACTGGGTCAACGTCTATAAAATAGAGGGGGAAAACACCAAAGCGTCTTGTTTTGTTTGTTGACCGGTTACCAACCACACATACAGTGAAACTCGGGGCCAATTCGTCAACAACGTTAATGTACAACTTTGCGATTGCAAGCGGTCTTTGCCGCTCTTGAGTTTCTTGTACAATGATGGAGGTGAATATAGAGGAGGTTGGGGAAAAATGAAAACTGGATAAAAAAGCAGCGGTGGACAATGACGTCTTGTGGATGCGTTTCTGTCATGCCCACCTGGGCACAAGGAGTTGGCAGAGCTGGCATTTTTTTTGTTCATCACTTTTCTCTTTATCCAAAGAGTCACACGCTCAGCATACACAAGATAAGCAGCATGTTTGGTTTTTAACAGAAGAGAGAACTTAAAGAGAGAAAATAAAAATAGATTTCCGTCCTCAAATGACAAAAAAGTTCCAAACAACGATGATGACTGTTGGTCACTGTACACAAAGAAAGGCCCAAATTTGGCAGCGTTTCTTTGTTTGGTTGTTCCGAAGCCTTTTCTTCTTACTGGACTGAGGGTGGATATTTTCTGCATCGGCCCCTTGGCGCCATGGTTCAAGAGAGAGACAAGATTGTTAAAAAAAACATGGGACAAGGTTACTGTTTGCATCATCCACATGAGAGGCAAAGCCAACAATTCTTACAACTGACATGGTTTTCCCATAATCTTTGCCATTTTTTCTGGAGGAAATTTTTACTGGAAATATCCTGTTGAGATTTTAACTCTACTAGGGTTAGGAAGCGGGCTTTACACATTAATACAATGGAACAAATTTACGATATGTGCTGCTGCTTTCTTTTTGACAACCACTGGGAGTGTGCTTTCTTAAAGCTCTTTGTGCTTACAGGCAGTTTGGTGACATTTTCTTAAATTGTAGAGGAGGTTTTCTGCACAACTATTCATAATGTAATTGTATGTAGAATTGTGTAGAAACTCAAGGTTTCCTTTTAATGACTGGTTTTCTTGTTCCATTTCAGTTGATGACCAAATGACCAAAGTTTGGGAAAACCTAGGAGTCGATGCGGTTTGGCCTTTTCTCAGGATAAAACTCAAAAACTGTCAATAAAAACACTGAAACCCTTTTTTTTTTACATCCAAAACAGGCATGTGTCCCAGTCTTGGCTACATCCATCTGCTCCTCTTTGATTTTCGCTCCATTTTTCCTTCGATTGCGGTTGTTTGTTGCCGCTGTATCATAAAGATATTTTTTAGAAGAGAAATGTCCACGAATGTTTACAACTTCCTCCACTGAAACACTTGAGGTAAGGTAAGCAGTCCGACACTTTGATTGATACCCATCCCACAGCGTGAGCCACAGCCTCTGGTTGCTTGTTGCTGAGAATTGTCTTCAGTTGAAATCATGGGCAATTTTCCTCTCTGCCTTGAGTCTGAATTGGAATTTCTCTTTTTCTGGTCGTATCGGGTGTTATTTTCTAAAAATTTACAGGATCCTGTTTGGTGTTTCTGAACGAGCAGTGGTAAAATGATCAACCGCTGTCATTTCAAATTTGAAACGTTTCTATGGCTCAGGAAACCGTTGAGTTGGAAGAGGAGGGGGCAACAGGATTCTGAGGGAAGGACATGGCTTTTTACGTTGCATAGTGATCAAAGCTTCCTAAGTACTCCAGAGCTGCGTGATAGCAAAATTGGTATTCATCCTATAGAAAAAGAAAGAAAAAAAGCATCAGGTAACTGTTTTGCATTAACACCAACAAGAAAGTGTTTTTTGTCAGTTTTGGAACATTTCTCACCTCAGTCTGGACCATAGCTGGCCTCTGCGTCCGGAGCATCTTCACTGTTTGGAAGATATCTACCACTCCCTCGTAACGCATTCTCTCCAGGACGATGCTGAGGGTTATGAAGACTCCAGTTCTTCCCACTCCAGCACTAGATTTAAGAATCATGCAAGAGAAACAAAAAAGATGAAGAATTGTGCTCATGGCAGACACATACAAAAAAAAAAAAAAAAAAAAAAAAAAAAAAAAAAAAAAAAAAAAAAAACATCAGCAGGAGTGCTAAAGGTAGATTAATGTGTCTTGTCTCACTTAAATGACTAGTGCACCACAACCATTTCTTTCTTATCATTGCCACAGTACAAAAGTTCATATAATTTCATAACCAAATTTATTCATTTTAATTCTACAACCCTGTCAACGTCATTAAGTAAAAGTTTGGGGGGGTTATCTGAAAAAGAAATACAGTTATTCTGATCAAGTAACTGTTATTTTTGACATCTAGTCAATCAGAAAGTGACGAGCCATGAACACATTATGTAGGAGGCATTAATTCCTCAGGTGAGTTAATTGTAACTTGGTTAGATATTAGTACAAAAGGCTGCCGCACAGCTTTTATTCAGTGATGGCCACTAGATGGCAGCCTTTTTTGTGTCAATGAAAAATCCCAGTCTCAAGTTAATGAATGTCTAGTTACTGTTAGAGAAACTAAACTTGGACTTTTTCCACTGAGAAATATTTACTATAGGGATGTTGCTTTAGAAGTTGGCCGTACTTGTTTGTTTCAATATTTTTAAGCTGGCCTGATTATTTCACAGAACAGCCAGAATTATACTGAGACGAAACTACACACAGACAACTGTTTATATATGGATAAAATCTGAAGGCAATCGGTGCAATAAATTTTGCTTCGGATTCTGAAAGTAAAAACGGGGCTGAATTCACAACAATGTGTGTTTTCCTGGTGTTTGCTGAATATTTTTGATTTTAAATATTGCAGTAGGTGGATGGTGTCTTTAAAATCCCTTGTCCTGGAGCAGAGGTCAATACATTATAATAGTTTAAAACAAGTAAAGGAATACTACGATGATATATTATGACAATTAAGTATAAGTATTCAAATAAATAATTATAAAAGTATCAATAAATTGAATTAAAAATCATTTTTATTTCTTTTCAAACTCAATTGAAATTTGTCCCAGATTTTTGTCAACACCGTCAGACATAAAAAGAATGTAAAAAAACAAAACAAATCAGGCATTATTGGGGGCATCAGAACTTCTAAGGTCCCCATGACCTCTTCCTTTCTTTTCCTTTGCTAAGAGGGCTAAGCAGCTCTCGTTATTAGCTTATGTTATTCTTTATTTTTTTCTTCCGTTTTACTCCTAAGTTGTTTGTCACAACCATGATGTGTCAACGCCATAACTTACAATTTACAAAACTTTGTGAAATAAATGCTTCATTTTAGTAAACTGCAAAGATTTGATGGACCTGATGAGCTACAGCGTGGCCTCTTTCAGAATAACATCATATAAACTGAGGTTGTTTGGCATTTCGTCAACGCCATCAGTTTTTAACTGACAGTCTGACTCTTTCAGTCAAATCTCACTTAAATGTGCAGTTAATTCATTTTAATGTATTTTACATAAATGGCATTACTTGGCATGTATCAAGTATTTCTTTTTACTCACTAGTTTGTCGCCATCTTCAGTTCTATGTCAACTCCGTCAGATGGACTTTATGATTTTTGTTTTAAATATTTCTTTCGTTTTTTGAGAAGCATTTTGTCTGTAAAACTGAGTAAAAATATCACTAATGGAGGTCATTAAAAAATTATTTTAGATTTATTTTTTGTCAGATGGTGATGATGACAGAGTTCTGGGTCAGGTCCATTGTAAATGTAATTTTCAAAAAAATGTTTTGCATCTTTACATTTCCAAAATATTATTTGTCATATTTGAATTGAATTCATAAGCTTGAGGAATAATTAAAAAATTTGGGGGGGGGATTTAAACCCATTTTGTCCCTCTTCTCAAGAATCACTTAGAACAAACGTTCATTTACAGTTCAGAACACTGAACAGCAATGGAGAAACAAGAAGGAAGGATTGTTTTTCTCAATCGACCATTCAAATCAACGTTGGAACAAAGAGCAATGATGCACACAGAATCCCATTGGTTTGTTTCACTAGCTAACTAGTCATTCATCAAATCAAATCAGATCAAATCAAATTTTATCTGTATAGCACATTTCAGCAGCAAGGCATTTCAAAGTGCTTTACATCATACAAACATAAAATCACAAAGTCATGTAACATAGAATAAACAATCAAAACATTAATTTAGACTGCCGTCAAATTTATAACTTATCCATTTATCTAAATGTTTTACTTTGTGCAGATCCTAATCTTTGACATACTTCCAGTCGTTTGATTTTAGGCTGTCTATTGGCTAAGTTTTACTTATCCCTTTTCCCGTCACGTCACAGAATTTAAGCGCCTGTTTTCATTAAAGAAAGTCTTTCAGGCGTTTTCCCTCTGGCACACACTTTGAATAAGTGGGTGATTGTCAGACAAATATGTGTTTATTAAACGCTAACAAAAGACGTACTGACTTATTAAGTGCAAAGTCTATCTCCTAAAGCCACACCCCTCCACTTTGAGGTGATATCAGACATGCTCTCCGAACAGGATTAGACCACAGTAAATGATCACTATCGTCAGCTCGTGTATCACTATTTTAAAGCTTTGCACCTGAAAGGATTTCCCTTCACATCAGGTAAGTTAAATAAATTTTATAATTAAATAATTTTATTTCAAGTAAAAAATAAAAAAAAAATCACCTCATTCTGATGTGTTTTTTGTTGTTGTTTTTTTCATTACTCAGGATGTGGTTTCAGTTTAAAATGTTGATTGCCCTGCTGGCTGTCACTGCAATTGGCGTGTTTTTGAATGCAAGTTATACAGGGTGGTTTGAGCTAAAAAAGCCAAAATTGTGTCGGTGTGAGAGATGTTTTTCAGAAGATAACGTGTTCCTTAATCAATACCTGAACCGCTCCATTGAACCGTTTCTGTCGGCAAAGACCAACCTCTCTGAAGAAGAATACGACTGGTGGCGGGTATGTCTTCCCTTAGGACACCCATGGACATTTTTTTTTTTACCTTTCTCTGTTTTGTCTTTAGTCGTGGACAAACAAAAAACTGGTCTAACTACCGGCTGCTTTTATTCAATCTGACAGCACTTACAGAGCAACAGACAGAACTTCAGCTACTTTAAAGCAACACTTGACAAACTGTTCAAGAGAATCCCACCCAGCCCTGTTCTTGAAAAACCCAAAACTGAGGGATGCAGGACTTGTGCAGTTGTTGGAAATTCTGTGAACTTGAAAGGGTCGCATTACGGACCCTTGATAGATTTCCAAGATGTCGTTATCAGGTAAATACTTGTTTTTTAACCATTTAAAAATGTACGGAAACAAACAAACCAAAATTCAACAAGCCAAACTTTGTCCTTCTGTTTCAGAATCAACCGCGGTCCAACGAAAGGCTTTGAGGAAGACGTGGGGGCGAGGACAACTCATCGTGTCATGTATCCAGAGAGCGGCTCGACCTTAGATAACTCTACTCATCTTGTAATGTTTCTTTTCAAGATAAGAGACCTGGAGTGGCTCCTCAGGTCCCTCCCAACAGGAACTTCTGGAAAGTGAGTGATATTTTAGTTAGTCATTATATGTTTTAGTGCTCCATGCATTTACATACAGTCTCAATATAAGGCTGTGTGTAAATACAGCCTAATAAATATGAGGCAGTGCCTAATTCTTTCTGGAAAAATTTAATATGCATTTTATTTATCTTCTCTTCACTGGGGAAACAGAAAGCGGCATACCTTTTATTTTCCGTATTTTTCCCAACCATTAGAGTAATTCTTCAATTTTATAGAAACTGATTGGTTGTGACTTTGCCTGTAAATCCAGCAATACACAGATTAATGCAGTGGCGGATGTAGAGTTTTTTACACGGGGGCAAGGGAGCGATGTGGGACCTCCTCGGTGAAGAACGTTAAAATCCCCCCGGATGTAAATGGAGACGGCAAAAACAAAAGAAACCTATTTATTGTATCACTGTCTCTTAGAAGAAAACAAAAGTGAGTTTTGGATCAAAATTTCCTGTGTCATTTAATTATTTAAAAAAAATGTCAGATAAATTACACTCTAGCACTGTGATTAATCATAGTTAACTACTATGCCCGACTATGCAAGCTTAAAATATAAATACAAATGCGGATCTTGCAGCAATGGTGGTCTGGGCAAGCTGCATTCCAAACAATTAAAATGCAAGCAATTATAAAATTTACTTTTATTGCAGAAGCAGAAAGCAGGTAGGGGCATCGCCCTGTACTCTACAGCAAATAGGGGAAACTTACTCCACTACGCTCCCTTAAAGGTAGTAGCAAACTCACATTAGATAGATTTTATTTTCTAATTCTAAGGGGGGGATTTGCCACTCTGTCCTTTACACTGTTGGGACAAAGTGTGATAAATAAAAAAAATAAAAAAAACTGTTAGCAAAAACATGAAATTTCTGATTTTGAAACATTAAAAACTTGATACTATAATTTCTCTTTCACTCCTCCAACCTCTTGTTCTTTCATTTCTGAGCTAATGAATGGGTGGCACCTGCCATGATGGCTGCAGCCTGAGGAACCTGTCTTCACATGTCTTATGATGTTTGTTTGTCTTTCTATGGAAGGGCTGCACTTAAATTATATGACGCTTAACTATAATGACAATAAAGGCATCCTGGTTCTAATCTCAACATGTTAAAATGATCAGACATTAACACATTTACATCAGCAGCACTTGTTGTTTTGTAATTACGCTATTAGTGTTTTTTATATTTTGTTTTTTGCGATCTTGCAATTAATTGTTTTGCTTTTTCCAGTCCGATGATTTCTTTCATCAAGCGTTGTGATTAAACAGTTACTCATTACTCAGTCTTTTTCTAATGTTTACTTTTCTACTCTTGAGTAATTTTTGAAATGGCTACTTTTTCACTGTACTTCAGTAAAAACATGTTGACACATTGCTGCTTTCACTCGAGTCGAGCCAAGGCCAATCATTTGACTCTTTCTGTCTTCCTTGTCAAGTTTGTTGAACTCGTTATCTTAGGCAGTGTCCTTCTTTAAACAGCTATATCCACTTTACAATGTGAAAACGCTCGTCTTGATAACATCAGCAATATGCTGCATCTAGAGATAGCATAGTTAAGACATGGTACCACTCGCTGTGAGAATGTTTTTGTGGTTGTTTTTTAAAATTTTTTTTAGTTGAACTGGATTGCTGGATTTTCTTAGCGTCTTCAAATCCCTACAAACATACTGACATTAAAATGACATAATGCAGTTTGATATGCATTTCTGTAAATATCTGAATTTGCTTCACATTTGCCTTGATATAATTTCAGACATGAATTGATGACATTTCTAACGTAGCAGTACACCTGTAGATTTTTATTTCATGTGAAAACATGTTATTTCATTTACCTGCAGAGGAAATTATGCAGAGAATAAACATTAACTGCTCCAACTGCCTTCCTCTGCATGTCTTCTTTGTCTCTCTGAAGCCTTGTCATCATTACTTAATACACTTAAACAATTTTCTTTAACTCCGCTTTTTTTTTTTTTACGTGCTGTTCCTTTAATGGCATCCTTCACCCGTGACCCTGTTGGTTCCTCATAAAATCCTTTCTTCTTCAGTTCTCTCTGTTATCTCAAATTGATGTCAACAATGTTTTTTTCTCCTTTTTTATTGAATCCCATTAAGTTTTGCGTGCCATTTGCAAGAGTCAAAAATGTATTGAATTTGCATTACAGAAGAAGCCTGTAACAAAATACAGTAAGCAGTTTATCTGTTATGTAACTGATAGACATAGCAGGCAGTGTTTTGTAAGACGTTTTATTGTCATTCCAGCTTTTTTATATTGCCAGTCAGACAATAAAAAATGAGTAATGTGGTTTAACTGCGTTGCTGTGATATATTGAAGAGCCTCAACCCTGACACAGCTCTACACTTTTCTATATGTGAACTATTCTGTTTGTGCTTATTGTCAGCACAACCAACTAGGAAAATGGGCTAATATTCTTAACAGTCTTTTACGGCTGGCGTCGTCTGTCACCTTCAGCACACGTTTAATTCACTTATCAAACTTATCAGTACTGTGACGGGTGTGTGTGTGGGGGTGTGCGCGTGCGTGCGTGTGTGTGTGTGTGTGTGTGTGTGTGTGCGTGTGGGGGTGGGTGTGTGTGTGTGTGCGCGCGTGCATGTGTGTGTTTAAACATCACCTGGAGAAAGTAGAGTGGCTCGCTGGCTCCATTCTGCTGGGCTGTAGGAGAACAGGGCCGTAACTATGTTTTTCAGGGACTTGCGCTTATGTGAATGTATACTTGCAATTATACATATTTTTGTGAATTAATATTTAATTTGAAGGCTTTAGAAACTTTTAAACGAACTAAACTTTTTACCCAACTAAACGCTACTGCAGAGACTAAAAGGTGACTTTTCTGTGAACTCTGCTTTTTGTGAAACTGATAGGAAAACTCGAGTTCATCTGAAATTGTTCATTCATAAAACATCTCTTGTTGTTTTCTGATTGTGCTTACCCTAACCTTTCTTGTTGGATGAACGTTTTGTTTGGCAAGGCAGATACTATCAGTAAACCAAAGTCTCACTTTTAAGGTAATATGACACCATTTTATGGCTGAGATTGCAGAGGCAGGGCTGGAATGTTTTTAACTGAAGGTTATGAGTCAACTTACAAAAACAAAACTGAAGGAAACTAAAGAGTTGTGTGCAGAAGGAGAGGCAAACTGGCTTGGCTATTAAGAACGCACAACACAAAATACCACCTAGCAATAAAAAAAAAAATCTCTATTTACATAAAGAGGAGAACAAAAGAAAGAACTGAGAAGTCCAACATAAGGCAGTGAATCCAGTATGGAACACCAGGAGTGACAAAAACCAGAAATAACCCAAAATGATACAAATGCAAAGCTATATAGAGAAACAAAGCAGAAAGATCCCAAACTGACATAACAAGTGAGAGAACCATTGCTCATAGAACCTCATCTAGAAGTTCAAACTAATCTCCCAGTTATGGAGGGTGAGGAGTGACAACATTAAATAAATAAATATGTCATGAAGTATGCCTGTACATCATCCATTAATGAATTTATTGAAATAAATCACAGTTGAAAATAAATAACTTTGTGTTATTTTTTTTTATATATTTGGATCTATGTAAGAAGCTTGTTTAGACATTAACAAAAGGTCTTCAATGCAATATAATATATATATTTTTTTTTTTAGAAAGAAAGAGACAGAATGACATTTTGTTTCTACTGTCTGTATTGTCAAAACATTTGTTTTGTGATGTAAAATTTGAATTCTACTTTAGAATTTAAGATTAAGTGTTTCTATTTTAGGACTGGAATGCTAAAGTGTCCTTCTGTTTTGAAATGAGTTGATTGAAGTATTTAAACTAAACATTGCTGTTTCTCCCCGCATCACACAGGCCAGTAAAATCCAGAGCTAACAAAAATTTGGTGAGTATGTTTTTTTTAATTATTATTATTTTCTTGTTGCTTCATGAGCATTTTCGTATTACTTGTCACATTTTTGTGAGTTGAATAACTTCTACCTCAGGTGATGGTGCTGAATCCGGCTTTTATGAAGTACGTTCATCAGAAGTGGCTGGGGAAGAAAGGAAAGTACCCGTCCACCGGCTTTATGACCTTGATTTCTGCACTTCACATTTGTGATGAGGTACGTTTTTCCTTTGCTCAAATTGTAAATTTGATTGTTTTTTAAGTATTTTCTTCCAAACTTTTCAAATTTCTCTTGCATTAAAAAATTCCGATTACCATTAAAAAAAAAAAAAATTAAATAAATTAGTTCTAGTGCATGTTTTCAATTTTTTTACCCAAGAGACAATGTTTTGTTATATTAGAATCATTGTTGTCACTTTGCACACATAAAGAGTGATTTCTTTTCCCCCTATTTGTCTTTGTAACGTAGCTACATTTTCAAGTTTTACTTGAGTTTGGCTTTGGCTAGCACCTTCCCAATAGGTCAGTCTACCACATGTGTATAAAATATTGTTGGTTTCTTTTTTCCCCAGGTTCATGCGTTTGGTTTTGGAGCTGACAGCAACGGAAGCTGGAGCCATTACTGGCAACCAATGAAAGGCAAAAGGTTTAAAACTGGACCTCATCCCGGAAAACTGGAGTATGCAGCGATAGACAAGTTGGCCGATGAAAACGCAATCTACTTTTATGAAGGAAATTGATTATTTCCAGAAATGTGAAGCCTAGCTTTTTTGTCCATTTTTTTTTTTTCATTTTAATCATCTCCCAAAAAGTTAGAAAAAAAAAAGAAGCAGTGAATAATCTTAGACCTTAAAGTTTACACTTTAAGGTCTAAGTTTCAGCTTTAAAGGAAAATAGAATACAAACACTTTACAGCTGCTATGAAAGTGGCAATGATCTAAACACACAATTTTATCGGCATAATTTGCATGGCAGGTATATGCATTGTTATTATTATTACAGTAGCATTATTATTATTATTATTATTATTATTTATTATTATTATTCACATCAGCTAGCCTGTGACTACAAATGCTTGTCCTGAAATAACAATTGTCCTTGTACAAGTGTAGAATTTAACTGGAGTGGATTTGTCTTCTGTCTCTTGACACTTTTTATTTATTATTTATCAAGTCATTGTGGTATATGGAATGTAGACTATTTAAACTGAGTGGGATATTTATACATTTTTTTATTTTCAAGGGTTTTTTTTATGTTAAGCTGTTAAGTGGACATATACTTTTAAATCCCTCCTTTTCACACGTAAACCGTTCACTTGTGGTCTGTTTGAAGTAGAACTGCAACGCTTTGGTCTGAATTCCTGGTTGCCTGATCTCCACAGACCTCTGGTTTACCCCTGAGGCATGTTTTAGAGCAACTCGTTTTAGAGCAACTCATATTAGAGCAACTCGTTGTAGAGCAACTCGTTTTAGAGCAACTCACATTAGAGCAACTCGTTGTAGAGCAACTCATTTCAGAGCAATTCTTTGTGACCCTCCAGGTCACAAAGAATTCCACTTGTTCCTGTTCCTGTTCCACTTGGCCATTTTTGTAGTTTGATAGCAGCGATACCAATTTATCTACCGACAGAAAAACTTTTCATTCCCAAGTTTATTAAAGATGTCAACAACAGCAGACTTGTCCATCCAACCTTACATGTTGGAGCCAGAGTCAGTCCCAGAGCAGGAGACTGAAGACGCACAACCTGCATCCAAATGAATTCATCGCAATGGTGTTTTTACTGTATTTAGTCAATCTCCATCCATACCAACCACCTACAAAAAGGAGAGTAATTTAACTACGGTGTCCATGCATGTCAGGTTACCTGTTAAAATGTTAATGGCACCACAATATGATGCAAGGGGATGATGTGAGGAACCCTGCTAGTTAATACACGCTAGAACTGAACATTTTGACCACAAAATCGCTGCGAGGGGAAAAAATGGCGGGTAAGCCAGAAGTCGTGATCTTGTTTTGCAGTTCCACAGCCAATGCAGTGATAACACGAACAAGAAACCATCATAACAAATAGAGAAAAATGAACAGACTGAAAAATATAACCCACAAAGAATCTAACGATATCCACGCAGCTCTGGGAGAGAATGAATTCAAATCTTTGGCACTCCTAAACAGAGGACCCAATAAAACATATTTAAGGGCTAAAAAAGTGGGTTTTGCATGATATGTCCACTTTAAGACTAAATGGTGATACTGCTGTTTATATAGTGTTTATATAGTGGTTTATAACTGATAATAAACTGGTACAACACTGGTGTGCTTTGGAGTATTATCCAGCTGCATGATCCAAGAGTTGTTGGTCTTAAAGCTGCAGTATGTAGCTTTCAAAAACATTTTTTTATATTTTTTAAAACATTCGTGACTGAATGGCAGATCGTCTGTGGGGAGGAAAATCATTGAGCTCCTCCAGCACCTCCTAATTCGACTTCTGCCGTCTGAAGAAATGCATCGCTCCCGGTCAAAAACAACCAATCAGAGCCAGGAGGCGGGTCTTAAAGTTGTCAGTCCTCCTCCTGGATGCTGCTCAATGTGTTGATGGTGGAAAAACTTCTCACAGTTAAAGGGAAACCATGACTAGCCTTAGCCTAGTTATGTAGTGGTGAGCCAACTGTAGCTTAGCAAAGAGGGAGAGGGAAGGCATGAGCACGAGAGTGATTGATGGCGCTAAAACCCTCCTCCTGCCTGTGATTGATTGTTTCTGACTGAGTGAGGGACTTTCACCAAGTAATTACACACAGAGGGATATTTGAAAGCCGTTGTTTTTTTTAATTATGAATTATTTTTTTTCTCCTTACGTTTAATGGAAACATTAATATTACATCAGACCCAACAAAAAAATTTCCCACAAAAAATGTTATGTTTAATACCTGCTTAAAGGTTATTTTCAAGTTACAGTTAATCTGACAATCTGTCATTTTTTTTGAATGTACATATGGGATAAAATTTGGCAAACTGTTACAAAACTCTTTAGATTGGAGCAAACCACTTCCATGTCTTTTCAAAACCGGCTTCGACTAACGGGTGGGATCCATGAAGAACTATGACTCCATTAAGATCAGAAGAGGTTCAAGGTGAAAATTTGGCTAATATTTACCCTTTTGTAAACTTGAACAAGCTGTTTGTACTGGAGTTGAAAGTAATTATTCTTATGTTACTTAATCCTGAGACGCTCCTGTCAGAATGTGATGAGTGCATTGAAGCAGTTTGATTTCTACTGTAATCAGTGTTAAAACAAGCACAGAATAAATTTAGAAAATATGAGAAACTGTCAGAACTGTAGAGAAACGTTATGACAGTCTTGTGGACTGAATGATGTATGTTTTGCTTTCCCGTCTTCATTCCAGCTCTTTGAAAGTTGTGATTCGACTTCGGGACGGATTAATGCAGCAAACACGAACAAAACTCAACAAGAGCCTTTTGTAAAGTGCAGCCAATAAATGTCAGATAACATTTGCTAAAATATTTAACGACGTGACTTTGTTTCCTCCTTTGCTGATTCATGCAACCACAGATATTAAAGCTTCAAACTTTAATATTTGCAAAGCCATCTTACGTACGGTCCCACTGTGTCTTTCTTCAAAGTGAAGCGTCCTGCTGGGTTCTGTCCAGTTGCTCTCAGCATGGGATTTTATCGTTCTATGAACTCTTATCAAGAGCCTTGAGTGTTGCTCTTTATTTTAGACTCTTATTTTGAAGGAAGAAAGAAAGCAGTTCAGCATGCGGTAACAAAAGCTCAGTAAAATCACTACTGCTGATCGATCTTTGGGTCTGATTTTGACATTTGTATTAATTAGTTACCAAATAAAGTGATACAGATTACAAAGAAGCCTTTGTTGTTGTTTTATGACAGAAACATTCACAGTAATTGTTAGGTAAATAACTACTGTTGTTAAATATCATTTTAACTGCTTCATTCTAGATTTGCAAGTCACGCAGCATCTCTGGCTGCCAGCCACGTCTGTTTGAATTGACCCTTTGTGAAGTTACACTGGTTGACCAGAAGATGGCGTGACACACTAGAATCATGTCCTCGTGACGCAGCTGGCTGTTCAGACCCATCCATTAAATTGGAATATTACCCAAAGTCCGTTTATTTCAGCAGTTTTATCAAGTGAAACACTAATATAGATTAATGGATGTTTGAAAGCCTTTATTTCTGTTGGTTAAGATGGGTCATCAGGGTCAACGGCAGGGGGCTCAGGACACAGCCCTGGTGGAGCCGCTGTTCAAAGAAACAACACTGGATGTTTTTACTACCCACACGGACAGATTGAGTTCTGTCAGTGAGGAGGTCCAGCAGCCAGCTGCATGGAAGAGTGTCGAGGCCCAAAGGGGATCAATTTACAAACAGATCCTGGGGGATGATTGTTTTAAATACTGAAGTCCCAAAATAGCATCTGTACGTTGGTGTACCAGGCTGAGGTGAAGAGCAGTAGAGATGGCATCTTCAGTGAAGTGGTTAGGCCTCAGTGAAAATACCTAACCACTTAGGTGACCTAAGTCACTGAAGATGTCAACCACTTTGACCCATTCCATGGGTCAAATGATAGCAGTATGGAAATGATGTGGCCCTTAGCCACCCTCTCGGAGCATTTTATGATGGTGGATGTTAATGCAACGGGGGCGAAAATCATTAAGACATGTGATGGTTGGCTTCTTGGGCACTGGAATAGTTATAAAACATGGAGAGACAACGGTGTGGGACAGTGATGTATTGACGATGTCCTTGAGCACATGGGCATGCTGGTCCATACTCTCAGATCAGTCTTCCTGGAATGTTGTGTCATGGAAGAAATAACAAGAGTCTGGATGAGAAGAAATAAGAAATTTATTAAAACCTTGCAAGGTGAGAACAGAAATACAGAGTGAAAGGACTCTAGCAAGTCTGCTCTGACCAACAGTGGATCTGGCTTCCTTTTATAGGTTCTGGTCAGAGAAGAGAGACTTAATTGGACGAAAGGTGTGAATCCCTGATTGGTATGTACCTGGGATTCTGTGGAGCCCAACACAGATGGTCTTGCCATTGGTCTGTTGTTAAGGATAGGAGTTTGTTCTTTCATGCTAAAGAGAGCAGATTAGCTCTACGTTGGGGAAGTAACACTTAGATAGTCTCCAGGATCAAGGAGCTCTCCTCTGCTGTTATATGACATTGCATTAGTCTTGAGAGCAACTTGACCAATGTCATGATAAGACTCTGTAGAAATACCTAAAGCAGAAGAGGGGTGAGGAGCACATTATAAAATTTTCAATTACATTTGTCAGGACTTGCAGCTTTCCATGTGTTAGCTCTTCTCAGGGATTGTTGCACAGAGGATGTACCGCCTGAGGGCCTGTTCAGCGGAGCGATCAGTTTTATTTTGGACTTCAAACCTTCCAAAGAAGTTGTTGAGTACATTAAGAAAGCTAATGTCATCTTGGTATGATAAAGATCAGATAATATCAAAATATCACTCTTCATAAAGTTTTTTTTTTGTTTTGTTTTTGTTTTGTTTTTTTGAACCAGTGCTTTTATTGTATGGAGAAAAGCCAATTGGGTTTTTTTTAGGTTGGACCATCTTCTTTCAGCGTGATTGTCCCAAAGTTGTCCTGAATGTTTTGACTCTACAGGCCCCAGTTCCTGTTCTCACACCTTCATTAATATATTTCTGTAATACCTAACAAATCACCTACATTATGAACCCAAATTTCTTTTGAGTCACATTTGATATATGTGGCTTTATTTGATAAAAGCTGAACCTGACATGGTTACTTCATTTCTTGAAGGCGGAATCTCCTCCCTTCCGACTAACCCTTTAACAAGGTCTTTACCAGCGAAGTGCCGAGAAGTAGCTCGTACAGAAAGCTCAGCTGATGCGCTGTTCCACCAGGTGTTTGCTAATTGCTGCTGCTAGTCTGAAGGAGCTGAGTGGGGGCCGAGAGAGGGCTGCTCTGTGATGCGGACGCTCAGAAGCTTCGAAAATGCAAGGAGGAGCTGCGGCTTGAAGGAGGAGCTAAGTCCACCCAGTTGATTTGCACAGCTGAATGGTTGCCACGGGAGATTAAAGACATTGTCAAAAAACATGAATCATGCATGTTTTTGATGAAGGAATAAGATTAGAAAACGATATAAAGCTAAAACAAAAAGGTTCATCAATTGTTATTTAAATACCTAAACCTTATCAGACAGGTGTTGATGAACAATACGTGAGTCTGAGAACTATTTGGCTATCTTTTTCTGATAATCAGGTGGTGCTAATTTCGGTCTAAATGACTAACATTGCTAATAATTTCCCGCAGCAACTATGTAGTTATTCATGGCCAAACCAAACCAAACCAATCGCTGTGCAAAATGTTTTTGTTCCTTTGAGAGAGACTCTGGGCACTTTCCACAAGCCTGTTGTTGCTGTTGCCAAGGTAACCCATGCAAATGGCCATGCAAATGAACCGTGTGTCAAGATGGACATGTGAAGGCAAACAAATCCGGTCTAATTTCTTCTGGCCCACGTTCATCCCCACACAGAGCAGAACCCATTTCTAAAGACAACCACGAATTTGAAATATTGCAATTTTTATGTCTGCTAAAGTCTTAGAAGGCAGTGATATTCACTTCATTTGTCGCTAAACATTTTAGTGATACAGAACTTGGACTCATACTGTAAACTGCTGTTAGCACAGACATACTCTTTGCATTGTATTTTTGAGCTGTTTGTGTGTTTGGTGCAAACCCCTAAAAACGACAAAAAGTTCGACTTTAAAGAGGAAATGGACCCATATGACCACGACTAGTTTTATTAAAACTAGAAATCTTTGAACTGTGTAGAACTTCTTCACATTAAGTAACTTCTCTCTTTTTTCTTAGATTACCCGACTAATATTTCTATTTAAAATACGCGAGACGGATGTAGGAGGCTGAACATGGGAACATCCCTAATATCTCTGTTGCTTTGTATTTTTCATTGTTTATGTTTTTAATTTGTTCAGAAAAGCTTTTTGTTGCTTCAGTAGTGAGTAGCCACATCTAAAATGATGACTCGATGCATTCTTTTGTCTACAACAGTAAAATGATTGTGTCGAGTCGGAGAAGTGGACAGCGGGAGAAGAGACAGAGAGAAAGAGTTTTTATCAGAGACAACTTTATTCAGAAACCTGGCCGATGATGTTGCAAAGAAGGATTCTTCATTAAACCAAGAAAATCATGGAAAGAAAAAAAATCCCCATCTTCAGCAACTCTTTTAAGAGTGTTGAATTAATTTGAGTTGCAACAAGATTTAGTTTCCTGTTAGGATAAATAAAATATTTTGGGAGTGAACTGAATTGAATCTCTGAGCAGCTTTCTGAATCTGGGACAGGAAGCTCAAACACCACTGCTACTTTTTTCTCTTTTTTCCCCCCAGACTGCAGATTTGGCTGCAGTGAAACTAAGGTGCAGCTAAGTGAATTAGACACAGCTTTCCAAAAAGAAAAAAAAAATGTGAACTTGATCCAACGTTCTCTGTGCTTTAGCAAGAGGATTCGTTTTTCAGAGGGTAGTTGGGAAACTCTGGGAAAGTCATCAATCTAAAACTGGAACTCTTCGGCTTATCTTCATCTGACGTTAAAATGAGCTTGATAATCTTAAACAACAGATTGTCAGGCTAATAATCTTGAGCATAAGGGGGCAAATACATTCTTTTTGCCACCAGTGTAAAGTCTCACGTTAACACCGCAATTCTGTCTTTTAAAAACATATGGGCAGAAATGGATTTTTATCATTTAGATTTTTATCGTTATTAACCTTTACAGAACAAACTAGCTTTTTTTTCTGTAAAGGTTTTACTTCTGCTCTCTCTCTTTGGAGCTGCAGTACGTACTGTAGCTTTAAGAACAGGTACCACCTAACCACATCCCTGGACAGTCCTGCTCTCTGAAACAAAAGCATGCTCATGCTGCATGCAGTCAGCTGTGTAGGTATCAGCCCAGGACATGTGCAACATCTTAACACACCTGAGAAGAATGGTCGTCAGGTGAGGCTTCAAACGAAAAGAACACAAACTTTTTTTAAAAACTGGAAATGTTTGAATGTGCCAGTTCTTGTAACAGGGATTATTATTATTCTTCTGTTCATATTGTATTATATTTTCTTGACTTAATCACCACAAGGCATCTCTGGCTTTAAACACATGCAAGCTGGATGACTTTTCTGTTTTAAGCTTTAGCTGTGTCTAAGGTCAGAAACACACGTGCTTCTCTCCGGGTCTGGGAATGTCAACCGACTTGTGTGCTTCACCTTTTCCAGATGGAAAAGCTTCAGCAGCAACAAGACCAACTCTTCCACAGTGAACAAATGGAAGACGGTGATTTTCCTGCTGTGTGCGGCTGCCGTTGGGCTGCTGCTCAATAACTGGCCCAGCTTACTAGACAGAAACCTGGCCTGGCGTGAGCTGGAGACTGAGCTTCCTGATGTTAATGCACTGCTTGGTCATCACCTGAGGCACTCTGTCGAACCGTTTCTGTCTGCAAACGCCAGTCTTTCTGAGGAAGCATTTAACTGGTGGAAGGTAAGTTGTCATACCTTCACTGGAGTACTAAAAAAACTTTTTTTTTTTTTTTTTCTCTGCTGGGTTGGTCTAACAACAAACTCTATATGTCAGCAACTACAGCATGAGACACATGACCTCAACAGCTATAAATCAACAGTGCAGGAGCTGTTTGAGATATTCCCACCCACTTCCAAAGCCAATCCCGTGAGATGCAGGACTTGTGCGGTCGTGGGAAACTCCGTCAACCTGAGAGGAGCAGCTTATGGACACCTTATAGATTTCCACAAGGTCATTATAAGGTAAATGCTCCTGTTTCAGAAAAGCATTACAAGAAAAAAAAAAAAACACTTAGTCCGATTTCCCCTCTGCTCTGTTTAGAATGAATGGTGCACCAATACAAGGCCACGAAGAAGACGTGGGCGTCAAAACAACCCATCGCATCATGTACCCGGAGAGCGCCGTGGATTTAAATAACTCCACTCACCTCCTGCTGTTTCCATTCAAGATACAGGACCTTCAGTGGCTCATCAAGGCCTTTACGACGGGGTTTAACGGAATGTGAGTTTCATGTTTCCTCCGTCGGTTTAGGGTTTTAAGCATCTTGCACGTCAACTTTTATTGAGAAAATGTATTTGCTTAGCTTTTTTGTTTTTACTCTTGGAAGTAGTGAATAAATATAGATGAAAAAAGGATGAAGACGATGAAAATTTGCATTTGTGAATATGAAATTTGACAAATTAAAGTGAAACCTCAATAGTACCAATAAGCAACTTGTTTGTAGAATAAAAATTGAATTCTAGTTCAGATATGATGACGATATTTTACACTTTTTCTTTTCAATTTTCCAGGACTAGCAGAGAAAAGCTCTGCTTTTCTCTCAGCGGTCCACCACTCCATCCCTTCACCTGAGTACTAGTTAGTGGCGGTAATGTAAAGAAACATTACCGCCATTATAACACAGAAAAATAGACGAACCACTTTGGTCACTGCGCACTGGCAAACGGCAAGCGTTGTAAAACTGGCGAGATATGGAGTTACGTCCCCTTTTTAGCCCTCGTTTTTTTTTTTTCTCTTAAACTTAAGAAAGGCTATAGAAATGAGAGGGGGAGCTGAACCTAGTAAAAACAAAAACGTGTCGCCTCCATACGTAACGAAACGTGTGAGGAATTCTCAACGTGATCGATCTTGTCACACACGTCACATCCTGTAAAGGAGATGCCTCACATATGAATGCCTTTTTAAAAACACTAAGATATTTCTTTTGATTCTTTTTTTCTCTCCAGATCTTATGTTAAAGTAAAATCTAAAATAAAAGCCAACAAAGATTTAGTGAGTATTAAACATGGCATATATATATATTTTTCGGGGCAAATCATGTTTTCCACAAGTTTAAAAAGGGATTTTTTTTTGTTTGTTTGTTTAACAGGTGAAAGTGATAAATCCAGCTTTCATGAAGTATGTCCATGAGATCTGGTTGAAGAAGAAAGGATCGTATCCATCCACCGGCTTCCTGGCTTTGGTTCTTGCTCTTCACATTTGTGATGAGGTAAGTAGATACGAGTCTTTCACTTGAAAAGATTTTGATTGTGATGATCAATATCATGATGTTAATTAATTTCTTAGGTTTTGTTTTTCTATCATCTTCTCCAAATAGATTATCATTTTTTATAAGTTGGTTGTAAACAGACTTATTTTAGTTCCTGTGTCTTCTGGTACTGAAGCGGCAAGGAACAAATTTACCAACACCATAAATCTGTTGAAGATTCAGAAAAAAATTTTAACTAAAACTTGATAATGGTGATGTTCTCTATAATGGAGCCCATGTTGTCATACCCACTAACAGAGGCAGATATCGATTGAGGGTGTTTTTAAACTTGATAGTCCAGTAGATATGGAGTTGGGACCAATATTGCAACATTTGCTGCATCTTAAGCTGGTGTAATTTGCTTTCTTTCTCTATTGCGTCAAATGATCCAAATCAGTTAATAACTTTTTCTCCTCCTCGCCTGTGGGGTCGCTGCACCAGGAACTACTGAAGGAAGTGACACAAAAACTGCCAAAGAAGGTGTGACTGCAACTTCCTTCTTCACAAAACGTAAACAAACATGGAGTGGCTTTCGATTTTAGCGGTTGGAGGATTTCTCGTTCGTCTTTCCTTAAAGACCACCAGCCATTTTTCTGGCTAGCACGCGTCCATTTTGAGTGTGTTTACCCAGAATTCCCTGCGCTATAATCCATTTCCCGTGTCTCCGGTCCACTTGCCACTCACACGTACATTCAAACCTCAGCGGTTCACTTCAACCGATCCCAGAGCTCAGTTTGTAGGTGGACCAGAGTTTGCTTGTTTTGGTCCGCATCAGAGTTCGATTGCACATTCACACTTCCCCAAACAAACTGCGAGATTTAATCACTCCAACACATTGATCAAACCGCTAGCAAACTAATTTGTTTTCGCTTACCTAGGTCCACGCTTTTGGGTATGGAGCGGACAGCAATGGGAACTGGAGCCACTACTGGGAAACACTTAAAGACAAAAAGCTAAAAACTGGACTGCATCCCGGACAACATGAGTATGCACTCATCCATCACCTGGCTAAAGGACAAAAGCTAAAGCTGTACAAAGGGCGTTAAGTTCTCTCAGAAACCCCGAGCTTTAAGTTATTAAACTGCAAAATAAAAAAAAAGACAGATTTAAAACCCTGAAGTAGAACGTCACAAGTTATTACATCACATGATGAAACGGTGGCAACAAACAAAAAGTTGGTTAACAGTAAGAGGGTTTGATTTCTATATCACCAGTAAAGATTTTTCAATTTCTTAGTGAGAAGGAAGTGACATCACTGCCTCATTTGTTGTCAGATGTGAATATTTGGTTCAGTGATTTTAAATCTAAATCTATCAAAGAAGGGTCTTTCTTTAGTTCCTACTCCTATAGGTCCATGTGTTTGGTTTTGGAGCAGACAATAAGGGAAGCTGGAGGCATTATTGGCTTCATGTTGGAAAAAAAAAAAATCCATTGATAGACAATGTTGGAAATGTTAGTTTAATTATGCTAGTTTTTTTTTTTTTTTTCAGTGGTCTACATCAACAGAACATTTTTCTCAGATATAAATTTTACGCGATGATTACAATTAGTCTAAGAGGTTTTCATATTAGATTGAATTATTAAGAGTGCATCAGGTCATATTTTTCACAGCTCAAATGGTCAAACTGTACACTCAGAGAAAATGCAAGTAATGCATGACAGGCATTTGCTTGGTTTGCTTGGTTTTAACCGTGATGTTAAAGCAACATGCAGAGTCATGCTGGATAGGCCGTATTCCTGACCCACTGGTGACGTAGGACAACAACCAGTCATGTTAGTTTTTAATTGTCTTTGCTGCTCGTTTCATTTCATCTCACAGAACTAGACACCTGAATTTACCAGAGACGAGTTTAACATAAAATACTTGAAATCAAATATGACATTGAGCTTATTTTAACAACAGAATTTAAAAGACATCAAAATAAAAAAACTTTTCATCTCTTTCCTTTCATTTTGCAAGTTATTTTACATCCAGATGCCAGACTGTCGATTTAGAAATGCATATATATGGATCTTACACTTTGGCTTTTCCGACTATTTGTTGCATACAAAATATAACTTTTTATTATCATTCATTTATTTTAATATTATTGGGGCCTTGCAACAAAATTTCGTACAGTGTGTACATTTCAAATGTACAGTTGAATGACAACGAAGGCTGTTGTTGAGAAGGAGATATTTTCTAGCTGTTGCTCGTGAACTCGATGAGATGAGATGGCTCGTCGAGTTGGTTTCACTTCTCGAGTTGAAAAGCGAAACCACAAAGACAACAGTCACTGTTCAACTTCACAATTTCATCTCAACATGTTCGTCAGAACCCAAAGCCACAAAGAAGAAATTAATAAAAATGCAAGAAGACAGAACAGAAAAACCCCAGCGATCTGACCAGCTGTTGTAGCTCAATTATTTTTATATCAAGTTATTTTAAATGTAACAATTTATTTTTATATGAAAGTACCTGAAGCCGGGTTTTTTGCTGCCTGGTGTGTTCTGACCTACCGTTTCGAGGTGGTCTCAAACAGCCCATAATGACGTGTTGCTGTTCATCGGCCAGAGACCTTGCAGCCGCTACCAAGGTCAAGGGATGGATCTATATCCGCTGTCCAAGCCATCCTTGTACTTTCCCAGGGTATAAACAACAGATGTGCTTATTTCACACGGAAACATTTAGAACGAGGGACTGGAGTTTATTGGCTATCCATGTTTTTCCATCCCTTCAAACGGCTTCGAACTGGTTCCCGAGTCCACAGCAGAGCTCTCCAAAATCGTACAAAACGATTTCAATACTAAAATATCTATTCCACTCAATATTTTCTGATTAGCTTTTTTTTTTTTTTTAACTTCTTTGGTTATAATGAACTAGAATGGATATATGACTTATATGTTTACCTTGAAAATACTAGCTGCATTTAACTTGCACCATAGAAAAGTGCAAGTTGATATTACGAATAAAAGTAAACATGGGAATTAAAAAAAATAAATAAAACTCACATTTTTTGATGGAAGGTTTTTGCACTAGTTTGAGCTGCTTTTTCAGCCGTATGGAAATAATTGTATTTTTCAAAACTGCCACCAAAACACTTTTTTCCCCTCTGCATTATGGGTCATATGACCAACAGAGAAACCAATGCATCCTGTAGCTTCTAAACAATATTATCTCAGCTGCCACCATGTTTAGGGTGAATGGATTTTTTTCAAAGGCTTTATAAAAATGTAAGTATTAGAAACCATCCAGGATTTTAGAATCTCAATTTATCCAAACCAACTAGCAGTTTAGTGTTTCCGTTGCTGTAGGCCTGTTATTATAAATTATCCCCCTTACATACTGTCTTTTACTTTAAAAAAAAAAAAAAAAAAAAAAAAAAAAAAAACATACAAAAAATTGCATTGTTTCCAGATGTGTGATATGATTGGAAATCCTGAACTGACTCCTTGCATGAAACTTCTGTTGCTACATGTGCTAAGCAACTTCCTTGTTCATTCAGTAGCGACATCACACCACCAAACCACGTCCCCCAACACTTTGTAGATACCCTTATCTATTCTGGGACAAAGAAAGAAACAACAGAATTGTGATGAAGTTTACTCTGGAGGATCCAGTGAGTTCTCATCCTCTGAATATCATCAGATGTCCTGCTTATATCAGGTGTGGGCAAACTCTGACTGACCTGGACTGATTAAAATGGTGAGTAATTTTATTTTATGGAATAAAATTATTAAGCATATTTAATAGTTGTTCTGTTTCACAGTATGATCCCTGTTCTTTTCTGTTTGGGTTTTTTTTTTTTTTTTCTAGTCTCTTGCATCCATTAGGCCGTATTGTGTGCTGTGTGTTTAGTATTTTACTCTCAGTCTCATGTTGTATGTTGCTTCGTTGTCATGTCAACTCCTGGGTATATTGTATGATCTCTGTCTAATGTTCCCTAGTCCTTTGCTTGTGTGTGTCTTTGTGGCTGTGCATCCTATCTTCTTGCTCATCAACTTTTATTCTTGCAGAACTGGTATCGCCTCATGCTCACTTCTGAAAAAACTTGCAGTTCAACCTTTTTAAAACAAAAATCTTGTTCAACTCAACTTTCCCCTTTTCCTCTTTCATTTTGACCAAAAAGAACAAAGTGGGCCCACAGCCCGAGCCTTGACAAATGAATAGGCTTAAGGCGCATTCTCTGCAGACTGAAATGCCTCCGAAGTCCAAGAACTTGGTGACCAGGATGATGCTGAAAAGGAAGCTGTTTGTTTTTCTGCTGGCTGTGACCTACGTAGGAGTTCTTCTCCTGAAGTCTGACTTGCTGCAGCTCCAAAGCTTGCGTGGCTGTTTTTCTAAAGACATTCTGCCGTTCATCAGTCGCGTCGAGCCTTTTCTGTCTGCGAACGACAACATCTCTGTGGAGGCCTTCGCATGGTGGACGGTAAGCTGTCACGCGTTCAATAAAACGAGATCTGTCGTGTGGTCTAACATCTAACGTCCATTTGATGTCTCTTGGCAGCGCATACAGGATGAACAATGCGACTTCGGTTACTACAAAGCGACAGTTGACCAGCTCTTTGAGATGTTCCCGCCTAATCCCACCTTTGGAAAATCGAGCACAGGCAGAATCAGAACGTGTGCCGTAGTGGGGAATTCTGTTAATCTGAAAGGATCCGGCTATGGACGTCTGATAGATATGAACGATGCCATCATAAGGTAAATGTTGCTTTTGTTCCTTCATACAGGAAAATAAAGAGCATTTCCAAACCAATTTGGCTTTTTTGTGCTGTTTAGAATGAACTTTGCTGAAATCCGAGGTTATGAGGCTGATGTCGGCACTAAAACAACTCATCATGTCATGTATCCAGAGAGTGCTGTGGATTTAGACGATACCACCCATCTTGTGCTGTTTCCCTTCAAAATACAAGATGTTGAATGGCTCATCAAGGCCCGCACAACTGGATTCTACAGCAGGTGAGGTACACCCTAAAAGGACACATTATTATATTTATCATTATCGGTTGTATTTGGGCTGGTTCCTCACAAAACTTGTAGTCATCTCTGGGACTGAAGTTTGAAAAGATTTTTTTAGCGATGCAAAAG
This sequence comes from Poeciliopsis paucimaculata, assembly GCA_903067055.1. Classification (NCBI taxonomy): domain Eukaryota; kingdom Metazoa; phylum Chordata; class Actinopteri; order Cyprinodontiformes; family Poeciliidae; genus Poeciliopsis; species Poeciliopsis paucimaculata. Next base: position 22,739 of record CAEGAD010007569.1, on the reverse strand, counting down.
AAAACATGATCAAGACAGATGAGAGTAAATTGAAGGGGACAAATCCAGGCGTCAGTGCATAGCACCATGGGAAACCTTGGCGATCGAACAGCCTGGTACCCTACGCAAAGATTAAAAATGCTCCAACGGCGGGCCTGTTTAACCTCTAACTGACCACTCTGACAAATTACAGTGATAGGTCAATGTGTCCCTGCAACACTGAGCTTCTATGCACCTCAAATCTGGAACAAACTTCCAGAAAGCTGCAAAGTTCTTTTAAGTCAAAGCTGAAAACCACCTGCATATAGTAGCTGTTAAGCCATAATAACTGAGACCCTGACCAACATATTTGATGTGCTCTGATGATTTTAACAATGTTACCTGACAAGATATATTGTCTGTGGGTGGTTTTCACAATCATTGAAAACATTTATGATGCATTTATGTTTTCATGACATAAAGAACTATGAAGTATAGCAGGTTTATTTACTATACAAATAAACCTGATTGACTGTGTTTGGTCCCTCAACAGTCCGATTAAATTGATGTCAAAATATGAACGCATTCATACAGTAAGTGCAGTCAAATCACACTTCTGTCAGGCCACCAGCCACCCTCTAAAATAGTAAACCCACAGCAGGTTTCCGACAGGAAACCACGTAGCCGTCCACGCCCTCAGCTACTTTACCACCCGGCCTCGGGTTATGAAGGCCTTTTAAGGCAAGATTCTGAAAGTCTTAAGCAAAAGTAATTGCTTTGCAGTAGCAAAAAAGTTATTCCATGATATTTTAAAGCACTTTCTTTATACAGTCTTGAGTGGTACGTTACAAAGGCTTAGGGTATTAAATACACACACTGAGGGATTGATTTTGCTGCATGATGAGAAGAATCTGCCATCTTTATCTTTTCAAGAGCCACTTTTCTGTCTGATGGGATAAGTAAGATATAGAGATATGGGTGTGCTTCTTCTTTTTTTTCTTTTTTTTAAGACAGGCGTGGCTCCAAAGGAGGTTTTTATGTGTATCAGAAAAAAATATTTTAAATACTTTAAATATTTTTAGTTTTTCAGTCTCTAACATGTAGTGTATTTTGCTATGGAAAGGAGTGTACTATGTATTTTTCAGGCACATAGCACCGTTATATAGCACAATCAAGTAACTGTTACGTTCAGTTGCCGATAAAATGCTGAACATATCAAACATAACTTTAAAGAAATGTGAAAATGTTTGGAATGGTGACAGATCTTTGGGAATCAAACATTTGGATGAATAATCGTTTGGTTCCACAGAAAAACTAGAAAATACAAAATAAGGCTGTTCAAAATACAAAGTAGCAGTTTTGTGCCTAACTCAGAGTTCATATAAACTTTTAATAAGGAGAAAGTAAATTCTTTGTGTTCTTCCCTAAACTCGGGTGCCATCAGAATCTTGTATATATCACTGTTTCCTTTAGTCTTTAAAAACGAGTTGGTTTAAGTTTTTGTCATGTCATACTGTTTTCAGCAGAACGTACGCGCCAATAAAACCCAGAATACGAGCCAACAACGACTTGGTGAGTATCGCGATTAACGTCGCCAACGTTTTTCTTCTCAGCAGCATGAGAAATGCGTCTGAAAGCTGCTGTTAACAGGTGATGGTGGTCAGTCCGGCCTTCATGAGGTATGTTCACGAAGTCTGGCTGTGCAAGAAAAAGGCGTATCCATCCACCGGCTTCATGGTTCTGGTTGCTGCCCTTCACGTTTGTGATCAGGTGAGTTCATCCGACTATTACCATTGAGAAGATTATGATGTTTGAGAAGAGATAAAACCACAAGACAGAGAATTGGAAGCATCAGACCAAATCAGTGGGCATATGAAGGAACAACAGAAACATAAGAACACGGGAGGTCTTTGTCAAAATTCTATGTGGAGTTTTTTTGTGTGTGTGTGTGTGTGTGTGTGTTTTCCTAGGTCAATGTGTTTGGATTTGGAGCAGACAGCGATGGAAATTGGAGCCATTACTTTGGAGTACTGAGAAACAAAAGATTAAAAACGGGAGTGCATCCAGGACAAGAAGAATATTCTGTTATACAGCTGCTAGCTGACAAAAACTCAATCAAATTCTACAAAGGTTTGTGATGTTTCTTTAAAGATGTCAGGACCCATCCATCCATCCATCCATCCATCCATCCATCCATCCATCCATCCATCCATCCATTCATTCATTCATTCATTCATTCATTCATTTTCTTACAGCCTTGTCCCTAGTGGGGATCGGGAGTTGCTGGTGAGATGTCAGGACCTTTGGGGTTAAATGGAAAGCCCAGTTTTTAAGCTGGGCTTTCAGTGACGCCATTATGTCTTTACCTACAATATAATGTGGAGATTTGTGGAAATTCGCATGGTGTGTTGATGCTAACCATCACCACATATACTAGCCACACCAACAAAGCTCATTTTAGCCTAGTAAAACAAATCAAAATGAATATGTGCAGTATTTTTTAATTCTTTAGCAGGCATTAAACTTTCAGTTTTCCACTTTTCTACCTTTTTACTCGTTTCTTATTCAGGCATCTAGATGGATGAGCTAGTTCACTTGTGCTGAGGCTCTAGGTCAGTCCAACGCGTATGATATGAGTTACAGTTAAAAAAGGTTTTTAAAGGAGTATACCAGGGAGGAACATGTACACAACGAAAGCGATCAAAGAAACAATTCTAGCCGACGCCTGTTATATACGACCTGAGCGCATTGGAAGAACAGAAAAGAAATGCAGTTTTCAAATAAAATCAAGATGGGTCTTTAAATGTTTACATCTGTAAAATAAAGTGTGTTTAGTTGACCAATGAAAGACTCTTCTTTGACTACCATATTTTTATGCTTTGTCAACCGCTACCACCTCAACTGCCTGGGAAGAGAACTGCAGCAGCGAAGCCAAATATGAATGTCAAACATGTTTTTAGAGGATGATAGTTACTTTTTGCAGTTCTCCTCAATTTGTAATTGACTTTCTCTCATGTATAAATCGTGCCATCTGCCATGATACGTTTCACATGAGCCGTGCTTCACTTCCTACCCACCAAAGGAACGTTTTGTGCTCGCTGTAATTTACGCAAGTCTAATAAATAATATCCACCAGCAGCAGGTCATCCTGCTTTTGTTCAGTTATGTGTGAGATTTGAGTATTTTGTCATAGATTATCAATTATTGTGACATTTTCTGGTCAGAACTGAAGGAGAGAAAACAAGCAGAACCAAAGACATTTGGTGGTGTATCCCCCAGGCACGTGCAGAGGGGGTGGGGGTGAACGGGGCATGAGCCCCAGCCCCTTCTATCCTTGATGCCCCTAGTGCCATTTATTTATTTATTTTTTTTCAACTTTTTATTTTTTATTTTATTTGTATGTCAGGAGGCCTGCTTGTGCCCCTCAGCTTAATTAGTGAAATGGCAGCAAATTTGCTTATTTCATGACCTTCTCTCCTCTGGTATAACAGCTACAGATCAACTCAGCCCTCCAGGACTGTCAACAGCAGAAACAGCAACTTTACACCTGTTGGGGAAAATATTGACTACATTTGCTTTGCATTGTCCCCACATGATGGCAATTATATAGTAGGATCCAATTAAACTCTTGATTAATATGGGTTGTTGCTATGTTGTTGTTTTAAGATCTTGTTCAATGTGCTAGTCTCTGCCCCTTTCTGCTGCAGACTAGCAGAAAGATCTCTGCACGGCCCTGGTATCCCCCTCCCTCCTTCCTGTTTAAAAGGAGCAACTGTGGTTTCAGCTACAACCAGAAACCTTCTGCTTCTGCTATGATTCCTAGCAATGCAAACAGAATGATCATGAACCGCTGTGATGATTTTATGATTGATGTTGTTGTAAGACAGTAGAGGTCTGTTGGACGCTTTCCAGAAAATGAGCACATTGTTCCTGTTGGCTAACCCTCACTTCGAAAACCTCTAAATTCTCTTAAATTAGTTATTTTTGCTCAAAGAAGAAAAAAAGGAACGGTACAATCTTTCATACTCTCCAGGTTTCTTAAAAGCTTGTAAAGAGATAATCTGATGTCGCTTGGCAAATTTACTGAGTTTACAACAATCTCTTTCAAAAAAACAAAAAACAAAACAAAAAAAACACAAAAAAACAGTGGTGATGTGTTTTAAGTTTCTTGATTAAGGCGCTTTTATTTTTTTCAGAAAACAATAAGTCCAGCTGACATCATCCTGGGTTATGCCGGGTGCCAGAGTGGAACATTCAATTAAAACTAGCAGAAATGTGCTTAATATGACCAAATGTCGTTTACAACTCCTCTTGAGGTAAACAGTAAAACCCTTAGCCTCTACATGGTTATGATTTGGTTGTATTTTCCTGGCGCTATCCACAAGAGATATATTTTATTGGATTTATTTTCAAAGTAATTTCTTTGGTTTGATTTTAAGCATGTGAGCTTAGAAACAACCAGCAGCATCATGACCTTGGTCTGGTTTTTGCTGACTTTGGGCTATCCGTTTATTTTGAAGTAAAAGCTGATTTCATTTTTGTCATTACTTTTAGCGAAACATGAGTGAAGCGGCATGCAACATAAAAACAAAATATGTACTGAACATGTTTCGTGCAGCCCGTAGACCTATGCTCACCTGATCAAGGAAGCACAATAGGTCACCTTTAAAACCATGCCGCTCTAGGATTAGTTCATGTGATCATCGCATGTCGGCATTCTGGTCTGGCAAGGAACAAAAAAGGACATAGATAGTCATCTGTGTAACTGACTAAACCAGTTATGCTGCTGGTGGTTATTCTAAAGCCAAGTTTTATACTAACAAGTGAAAAAAAATAAATAAGTGGAGACAAACTGATAGACGACAACTGATTTTTTAAAAAATTTTCAAGTCTAAAGTCATTGAGGGGCAAGTTGGGAGTAAAGTGTCAGGTCTGCATTCTCTCATCCAATCCGTGACAGCTAAATGACCTTTAACCCTGCATAGCTGAAGGTTAGCATTCCAGATCTGTAACGTGTGTCCTTAGGACATATATTTTATGTCCTTACTTTGCCACTACTGTGTAATGCTTTATTTATTTGTTTATTTTCCTTTTGATCATGTGAAGCACTTTGAATTAGTTTGTTGCTGAAAATGTGCTATCCTAATAAAATTTCATTGCCTTATGTCGTGTTTAAAGTTACAAAGGAACCAAATTCAGGACAAAACACCAGTTAAACTACATTCTAAAAAAAAAAAAAAAGCTTGGGCTGCACATAAAAAATTAACTCAGACAGGAGTCAAAGGGACTAAAACCAAAAAGAAAAAGTCAGACAATTTAATGCAAAATGACAAAATACATAAATAAACTAGGAAACTGACTGCAAAGGAATAAACCGATTCTGGTAAGACCTAAAAAAGGCTTCCTGACAACAATAAGGGAAGATTAAACTGTTTGTGTCAGTGCTTCTAGACTTCTTGATTTTATAAATTGTCTTTCTGAGAAACGCCTTCTCCTTTTTCTGAAGTTCTGCAAATAGGATGACTTCAGGAGTCCTCCTATTTGTGTGTGCCAGGCTTACATAACATACAAGATAGCGGCAGCAGAAATGAGTTTTCTCTGCAGGGAGTCTGGGCTCTTCCTTATAGATATGATGGGAAGCTCAGCCATCCAGGAGGGGCTCAGAACCGGGTATGGTTAGAGTTTAGACCAGGACTAAACAAACCGACTCAAAGCTATTAGCATTGTGTCTATAATTCACTTTAATCATAGACCAAAGTCCAAAGTAAGTACAACATATATTTTCCAATTAAGATTTCACTGCTTTCATTTTTAGACCACCATTTAAGTAGCTTTTGCTTTGCGTCTTCAGGCTCCATCTTGTCGCTTGTTGTGGCCGCAGGGTGAGTCAAGTGCAAATTTTCTGGGATGTGTGATTGACGGGATTGACCTCAACAGGTTAAACCATCTACTGCGTGATTTCCACTTCAGGGCTGCACAATACATCAATAAGAATACACACTGCGATAGACATGTAATCAATACCGACATTTAATATGTCTGATAGAACATCCAAAACATGTCCTATGTTCTCTGAACTCTGATACACACCCACACGGCCTTCTGGGAGATGCAGGCAGAGGAACGGGTTTAGCTGTTCAACCTCTCACTGTGAACCATGAGAGATTAGTGCATCATCGATCTCGTTCGTTGGTTACCTAGCAACAACCTGTTGTGGCAGACATTATAAACAAATTACGAATCAATAATTATTGGAATAAACTGATATGAAATGCTTGCATTGTGATATGTTTTTCAGCTGTATCTTCCAACCCTGCTTAATATTAATTCACAATATTATCATGATTATTGTTTCCAATTCTATGCATATTCCTTGAGACAAATCAATATGACTTTAACAAGTGAAAGTCCTATCACTAACAAACTCTGTGTGTGTGGTTTATGGAGGAAGAAGTGGAGAGTGTGTGAAGGAGCAAAAGAAGTCTCACTTTAACTTGTGGGTGTGTGTCATTTAGAATGTCTTGGCCAGACCATGCTTGCTCTTAATTCAGTCAAGTTGCTCCTAAAAACATCAATTTTGAAACAAGCAACACATGCTACATTTCTGTCAAAAGCCATTATTAAAATCATCAAAGCAAATATGCATGAAATATGCTGATCAATGTTCCACCTACTTCATTTGAAAGGAACTCAGCGTTTCGTCTGTTTTGCGGTTTTCATATGTTAGATTAAAAATGATGTTTACGCAGATATTAAACTCCACAGCTTATTAGAGACATCAGCGGTAGGAAAAGAGAAGTACATTTCAGCCAAAACACACAAAATTGAGATGAATTATTTAATCTCAAACTGTCTAGCAACAGAAGTTTCTAGACAATTGCCGCATTTTTTTTTCTCTCTCGATTTTTTTGACTTTTTGAGCGCAGAGATTTCCATACTTTTTTCTAAAAAAAAATCTGAATTTAATGGCTAAAATGTACCTTTATTATTTTTTTCTCTCTGCAGTTGCCCCTAATACATTGTTGCATTGAACATACATTAAGTGTTTATTCAATACGTTTATCTACTATATATATATAAAAACTTATGACTAAATCATTAGATTTTCATCATTTTATTTAATGATCATTTAATCTCGTCTAATTAGGTTTTTGCATCCAATGAGTAACAAGTATTTGTTGCAGAATTGCAGAAAGGCCTTTTTTAAATTAATCACTCTGTACAGACAGGGTTTGTATGCGTGTGTGTGGGTGTGTGTGCGTGGGGGTGTGTGTGTGTGTGTGTGTGAGAATTGCTGTGATTGTAGATAAATGTTCAGCTGCGCCCCCTGCAGGCTGATTCCCTCGCTGCTGTTTTGAGGTGACCTGTGGTCACCTGCAGCCATTTCTTTTCGTTTCTTTTATTTTACCACCACTTCTGTTTTAGTTCTCAGTCTGGGTTTCAGCCACACGCTCGCATGCGCCCTTCCACTTCTAAACCTTGAAACCGACACGGGCTCCTCTGAGGAAACTTACTGCAGCCTTCCCCAGAACCACAGAGCAGAATTCCTCCAGCAGGTTTTCTTAGTGGAAACCACTCTGTCAGTCATAAACCAGAAACACCAGTCATAATTTTGAAAAGACCTGCTTATGCAGCTCAAGGGTTTACTCGCTGCAGTGAGCTGGTCCAACTGGTTTGGCGTTTTGAGTAATTAGTGAAACCAAATCCGCAAAATTACAAGGTGATAAATCGTTGTAAAGCTGCTCAAATCTACCGCAGGATTTGAATTCATTTGTTCGGTGTTTACGTGAACAAACTTTTTAATAAATTATAAAACTATAATTTATTTTGGTTCTGGCATTTATAAAATTATCACTTGTAATAAAAAAAAAATGTAATAGAAAAAGCTGGTTCAAAAAATGATGAACATTATAAAGGCAGTAAGGAACAGGTAAACCGTTTATCTGAAGGAAGCTTTTAAAATGTTTTATAATTTTACATTCTGCCACTAGAGGAAGGAAAGAAATTTGTTAGTCTCGAAGGACCATTGCAAAAACTTCAGGGTTACTTAGAAAACAAAGTTTACCCTTTTTGAAGGACGATAAATTATAGTTTCTGGTAGATTTAATAGTAGTAAGAAACCTGGAGCACATTTTTTTTCCTTCAATGTTTGTCACACTTAATTGTAGAAATAAATTTTCATAAATTAGTTTGTAAAAGTTGCAGTCTTAAAATGGAAATTTGAAAAGCACTATTTGATTTCAGAAGAGATGTTTTTCCCCAACATTTTGTCTTTTTTGCAACTACAAGAACTCAAATCTCAGAGTACAGAGGAGCAATGTGACCTGTCTGTCTGTCTGTCTGTCTGTCTGTCTGTCTGTCTGTCTGTCTGTCTGTCTGTCTGTCTGACTGACTGACTGACNGTCTGACTGACTGTCTGTCTGTCTGTCTGTCTGTCTGTCTGTCTGTCTGTCTGACTGACTGACTGACTGACTGACTGACTCTGTCTGTCTGTCTGTCTGTCTGACTGACTGTCTGTCTGTCTGTCTGTCTGTCTGTCTGTCTGTCTGTCTGACTGACTGACTGACTGACTGACTGTCTGTCTGTCTGTCTGTCTGTCTGTCTGTCTGTCTGACTGACTGACTGACTGACTGACTGCCTATCAAGTTTATTTATATAGCACTTTTCAGCAACCAGGTAGTTCAAAGTGCATTACATTATGAAAACACAAAAAGTCATAAAAACATCATCCAGTCACCAACTGGCAATAGTAACAAATATTCCGTTTGCCATCATCAAAATCATCAGTACACATCAAATACGTTGGTCAAAGCTCCAGTCATTTTGGTCCAAAGCTTCTCTGGTCAGGTTTAGCCTTGATTTAAAGGAACTCAGTGTTTTGGCTGTTTTGCTGTTTTCTGGAAGTTTGTTCCAGATTTGTGTCGCGTAGAAGCTGAATGCTGCTTCTCTAATCCCAGTAAACTCACTGTTTATGAGTTCTGGAGTGTGATTTTTGATCTTGTGTTGTAGGCCTGAAGAAGACGTAGGGTGAAGCTCCTGGAACCTTTACGTGGGAATCGATCCATTCTGAGAAAAACATTAAGCTTGGCACAAAGTGAAGCCTGCTTCTTTCAGCCAGATCCGGCTGACGCCCCGGGACCGGCTGTTTGTCGCTGATCCTGGTTGTGGTGTTTAGGGACGGTGTAATTTAAAAGCTCCAATGGCAGTTTTCTGGCCAATTACCGGTCTTTAAAAAGCTTGACCTGTCGATAGAGGACAGTGGTTGATTTTTAGACGCTTTGCTGAGGTTGATAGGTTTGGGAGATAATATCAGCTTCAGGTGTTAGTATCACCGGTTTTCCAAAATTCAGGAAATCGGGGCCCCAATTTTCCCCCGCTTTCATTGTTTTCTTTGTAATCATTGTAATAGGCAGCAGCAACACAGAAGAAACATGCAATAACAGCCTTTGCAGCAGAATACACTGATAAAGAAAGCAGGTGATCCAACTTAAAAAAAAAACGTCATCAAATTAAGTTTGTCCAAGTAAATTTAGTTTATGAAGCTGTCGTGTTAAACAAATGTAAATAAATTAAGTTTAGCCAACTGTGTTTGGTTACTTGTAATAAATTAACTCGATTTTCTTTTTAATTTGGAGCTCTGTTTTCTCCTTTGTTTTCACTTGTAAAAGCGTGAAAACGTCTCTTATGCAATATTTCTTTCCTAACAAATTCATACATGTCGGTGTGTGTCTGAACACACTCTCTGTGCATTTGCTTTGGGATTGTTAGATTAAAACATCAAAATAAAAAAACAACAAAACATACCAGACGGATATGGAATACAAATAGGTACATAATGGAAAAAGTGCAACAGTTGTATTTCATTATTGACTCACAGTTGCTACAAACACTTGTCTTGCATTAAAAATAGATATTGATGTGGGAACAAAGGAGAACTTATACCTGCAACCTTTTATACCAGGAAGTGTGAGCCTGTTGTTTTTGTTTAGCGAACACCGTTTGGTATTTAAAATTTAGAACTTTTATCACTTCGGTTGGAATTCTCCGTCTTTGCTCGTTATTGTATAAATTCCAGTAAAATTGGGGGAGAGCAGAATGTGACTTATTCAGAACCAAAAATGGAGAAAAAAACAACAAAAAAAACACATAGCTGATCTCCTTTATTCTATTCAGTATTTCTAAAATAAATACTTTCTAAAGATGTTTTTTATTATTATTAATAATAAAAAATTATTATCCAATTTGAAATACATATGGCTAACACATGAAGTGTTGACATGAGCAGCTTATTTGAAAGAGAAAGGTGAAGCCATTTGCATTTAATCAAAGTTTGCTGCACTGATGCTGCAGCTGTCTGATGAAAGTTCCCACTCATACATGTTTCTTTTATGGGGATATAATTCTGTGGACAAAATAGTTTGTTGTACTCATCGTTATTAAAAAAAGAGGAAATTGTTTGACACATATGCCTGCCCTACACATACATGACAGGTAGAGCAGGCATATTGTATGACCATATTCTGCACACAAGTTCTGTTGTGTGCAGAATTTGAATTAATAAAATGACGAAATGAACAGTTTGAACATTAAATGCGTCTAAAAGGTCAAGCTCTGTGTATGCTTTTGCAACTTCTGACGACCATATTGCGAGGAGAAACTATCTGCGAAGATGAAATTTGAAATCTTGAGTTAGACTGCAATGCAATGGAAAAACTCCAGTGTGTTTTAAACACACAATAACGATTAAACGTTATTGTCAGTAATTCCAAAAATCCAGCAACAAATGTTTGAAGCACAGTCAACTGGTGTAAACTGGTGAATTCGAAGAAAGTTACAAAAAAACAAAATCCATAAAAAGATGATCTCAATAATTTCTAAAACATTTAGAACCACGTTATTGGAGCAACCTTCCCTGTTAAATGGATGCATTTATGTTTTTGGGGTAATTTCAGGTCCATGTGTTTGGTTATGGAGCAGACAGCGATGGAAACTGGAGCCATTACTTCGAAGTCCTGAAAAAGAAAAATTTCAGGACAGGAGTGCATCCCGGACAACATGAGTATAAACTATTGCAAGAGCTGGCTGCGGAAAAACTAGTTGAGCTTTACCAAGGCTCTGATCCATCCTCTAAACCTTTGGCTAAGCTTTACCTTAGTTATACTTACTCTGTCTGATGAGTCCAATTATGAATGTCAATGTCTTGCGCTGAGAAATCAGGAATGTCCTGATCACAGTATTTTATAGTAAGATGAAAACACAATTTTTACTGTTGTTATATATATATATATATATATACACAAAAAAGTGTATCTCTGTTCAAGTAGCTACATTAGCAAAAAAAAGGACTGATCCAGAATGTAGAATTTTAAACCCTACGAGCTTTACAATTATTTTAAAATAATTTATGAAACAAATTTATTTATTTATTAATAAACAAATAAACAAATTTGTTTATTTGTTTAAATAAACAAATTTAAACATAAATTTGTTTATGTTTAAAACAAATTTATGTTTAAATTTGTTTTAAACATAATTTGTTTTATGTTTAAAACAAATTATATACAGTCAGAAACTGTGTGACCCTTCTCAGACGTGAAGGCTGTCTGAGAAGTCCCATTTTACACAACTATCCGTGTGCGCGTGGAGACAGCTGGTCTTTATTCTTGTGATCACATGTAATATTTGAGCCATTCATTAGAAATGCAAGTGAAAACTGTCGGGTCCGCGCTCTGGTTGCAGTGCGCGCTCCCGACACAGAAAGGAGGTACAAAACCACCATCATAGGGAAGAGAAGAAGAAAAAAATCTCGCATGACAAAAATTTCAAAAATAAAATGAGTTTGTTTTTGGTAAATACTTTATTTTTGATGTGCATCTTGGATCACATTAAATTGCTTTTCAATTTAAAGCTTAACCACTGAGATAACTCCAGACCAGAGGTCACGTAAATTTTTTATTTATTTATTTTTTATTATTATTATTTTTAACGACGGGAACATTTTAAGCCAGTCCGTCATTTGACAGGTTAGAATTAAAACCCTTGACTGGTGCGCCTGGGCAGACATTACAGACTTTACGCAAATAGTTAATCGCAGAGGCAACTGAAATCAATTAATAATAATAATTTTAAAAAAATTTTAAAAAAAACTTTTTTGAAAATTATCTCATGAACACTGAAGTAAATACGTCTTTATGTCCGGGCGCTTTGGAGCGTCTGGCTGAAGCGCATTCCAAAGCTTTGGTTGAAATGGCGCGTTTAATTCCAGTATCCACGCAGAACAGAAAAAACAAAGAGAATACAACGTTGTGTTCATTCATTTACAGTCTAAACAGAGCAGCCGGCAGTTGATCTTGAGGAAATAAATAATGGCGCAGAAGTTAATTAGACCCTAACACGCGCAGTGCGCTGCGGCTGCATACCAAAGAAACCGTCGCTGCAAAGAATGAAACTTGACTCATGGCCCTCTCCTTACAACAAAAGGAGCCTCCTTTGTCCCGCGCCCAGAAGGAGCGCAGCGCGGCACACGCAACATCTGTCCGTTTCGGGGACGCGAAACTCCGCAAAAAGATCATCATAAATGCGCAACGTCCGGACCGCGCATAGGGTAAAAAAAGTCGCAGAGTTCAATTGACCGGTTTGGATCAGACAGATCCAGCGCAGATTTCTATTGCACTACTTAATAGTAAACTGTTCCGCTCTGACCTTGTTTTTTGTTCTCCTTTCATTTCTGTCTCTGGACTTTGATTGCAGTGATGTGTGGTCTCACCCAAATAAATACTGCAGTGGACCTTTAGATATTTTTTACTGCATTAAGTAGCAGTAAAAAATGCTGCCACCAGTGGCTTCACTGAGCAGCAGTGAATCAGTTTTCAGTCTTGTCTAGTTCTGATGGATGGAGGGATGGATGGAAAAGAAAGACTGGAAATATGTATATTTTTTCTATGCGCATCATTTTCCGTCTATCCAGTTTTGTTTTTATGCCAAATAATACTTTCTAAAATTTTAACCCAAATATTTGGGTTTAGTTTAATTGAATCAAAAGGAGTATTTTCTCAAAAGGAGTGTTAATTTAACAGTGTGCAGACAGAGAGCTTGTGTCAGCTCCTTGGTTGTTTGGGCTTCTTGATTTATTTATTGTAGATTTATATTTATTCTGTGTTCCTTAGTTTCTATTCTTTGATTCGTTCAGCTTTGTTTCTGTTTTTGCCTCTGTTCAGTCCTTTGGTTACTTTGGTTTTATTGGGTTCCTGACATCTAGTTATTTGTTAGTGTTGGATTTATTTTCTTTAGTTTAGCTAGTTGGTTACTTTGCAGGGTCACTTCAACTACATTAAAAAATGTAAAACCAAACAACAACAGTAAAAGAGAAACATGCAAATTCTAATTAGCCTTTATTTTAAAAAAACCATTAAAAACAAAATGTAGGCTATACTCAGTATAGAGGATTTTACAATATATGTTCACCAATGCGTTGGTCAAACCATGAACATTAGATGTAGCCTGAGCTAGCTATGTAGCTCAGCAGCTATGTAGCAAATAGGTAGCTCAGGCTACCTATTTAGCTCAGGCTAGCCATTTTCTTAACTAAAAACAATTATAAAAAAAAAGAACAAATCAGAACTAACATAACAAAGCTACTTCAACACGCTGCTAACATGAGAGACGCTATGCTCAATTTCTAGATAAACATGAACCGCCTATTGCGGGGAAACTGACTAATGTGAGGGAACTGCTATCAGTTATGATGTCGTCAGTGTAGGAGTAGTTATAAAAAGTATTAAAACCTGAAATTATAAAATTGTAAAAACTGGATATGGAATAACTTTTAGCAGGCAGTGCGAGGATGGTGTATGCATGATATGTAATACTGCTACAAGACAAAATGTTATGTTTAAATTATTGACTGTTTTCTATGACTGTATTGTGTGTCTTCTCATGATGCAAAGCACTTTGAACTGCCTTGCTGCTGAAATGTGCTGTATAAATAAACTTGACTGATTTAAGTCTAACACTGCAAATATTTGTGTTAAACCAAAAAATACATTCATGTGACTTTTGGAAAGTTAAAACATTCCAAAAGTCTTTGTGACTTTTGTCCAGTAAAAAGTAGCAATACAAATAACACAGGATTAATAAAGGCAAAATATGCATACTAGTTCAGGTAATATCACATATTTCATATTAATTTTTGTTTGTATGAAATAAGGGGACTATCATGACCCTTTGTAAAACGTCACTGTTTTCTCTTTAGCTAGCTCCTGTATGATGTCATATTCACGATTTCCAGGGTGCCTTCCAGTTTTCAGTTTTTTGTTGGTCAACACTTCAAAGTAATGGCTCCAGTTTCCACCGCTGTCTGCCCCAAAGCCAAAGACATGGACCTAGGAACGTGAATATAAAAGAACTGAGTGAAAATCACGTAAGCCAACCAATCAATGTTGCCTAAAATGAGAAGGGAATTCTGTTGGAAAACGTTGTTCATTGTGCAAAAGAGCGTGGCTGCTGTTAGAGAGTTAAGGTTTTTACAGGAGACCTATTATTTGTGTCAGTTTTTTACGAGTAATGTACATGCTTAAACTGAAAAATTAAGAAAAACCCAACCCTTTATTACAGTAAAGTATTTTTACATAACTTCACTATGTCGAACCATACGGACAGAGGTCCAGCCTGTTTGGCGATAGTTACTAAAGACCCTATATGATCAGAGCACACAAATTCACTTCAAGCTGCAGTTGTAATGGGAAAACTCTACATGTTTGCTTTGATAGCAGGAACTTTTTCTTTAAATTTTGTTCAGTTGCTTTAAAAATCCCCCGAGGCAACTTCAGTTCTCCAACAGTAAGCTTTTTTTTTTTAACCCAGGTGTGTCAAACTCTTTTTCATTTGAAGCCACATCAAGACCACGAATGAAAGATAAAACTACAAAATAACAAACTGTTGCAATATTGTGGCTTTCTTTGCATTAGCTGAGTACTTCTTAAATTTAAGTATTTAAAAGTACCATCTTCACATTGATGCAATTCTCCACTATTTAAATAAACACAGATTGAAAAAGTATTAAGCTTGTTATGAAGGTTCTATTGAGGGGCCATGTAAATAGTGAGAACCAATACAACCTCTTTGTCGTTTCATATTTTACTGAGCCTTGCATACTCTCTAAACTTCATAAAACAATTGACAGTAGAAACACACAGCCTTTGGAGCATTGCACTGATTTTTATGTGGTAGATGAACAGTGAAGGGGAAGGAGAATTATTAGTTTCCATGATAAGTAAATTGTCAGAATAACATGTAACTGGCAGCTAACCATTAGAGGTCCCATAGAGAAAAACAAAAGTTTTGGGCGACATACAAATCTCTGTGTGGAGGAAACCTAACTATCCATGTCAACTTGAACACACTATGCCATTGTGAAACACTGACACGGATGGATTTCTTTTTTTGTAATTGTGCCGGATGAGGAAGTAACAGTTGCTTTGAAATACATCCTTAAGTGGACATGTGTTTGACTTACATTTTTTAATTTTCCTGTCAGAAGCTTACAAAGTCCTTACCCGAGTGTTTTCAGTTTATACACAGACACTCTCATCAACCTGACTTTGGAAAAAAAAAAAAAAAGAATCAAATCAGCAAATAATTACTCTGGGATTGAGCTAATAGAAATATTAATCCTCTGTAATCCTCGCCTAATCAAACATGTTTAAACTATTTTAACATCAGGTCGTGTGGAAGAAAACATCTTGTCATACAGTGTATACAAATATTAGGTTATGGCAGCTGTGAATGTTTGTGCAGCAGTTTGTAGCCTGCTTTTAGCCAGGATGTTTAAAAAAAGAACTGGATTCATTTCAGTGTGTGCACAAAGCAAAAAAAGCAGACCTCGAGGATGTCAGCCTGATAGTTGTACACCGTCACCACACAACTGGAACTTAAATACCATCCCTCTTCATGAGCTGGACAATGATGTTTAGATGAAAGCAAATACAAAATGTGGTTTGGTAAATTCTAATTTTATGTAAATATAAATAATTACACCACTTGTTTAACCATTAGCTTCAATTAGTCAGGTATGTTGTTTTTCTTTTGGATACCTGAGTTCAACTTCAGTAGCCACGCCCAGGTGTCCTAACCACCAGACTTGTGCAACAAGACATTACATAAGCAGAACCGGTGTGACGACACCATCTACAAATCAACATGTCGTGTCCTGGTCTGAAAAAATTCAAGAACGCTTTGACTGCAACTAATTGCTCGGTGTGGTAATCATGGGGGTCACATCAGAATTTTAAGTCGGGATTAGTGAGAAACACTCATTTCCTTTCATTTCATTTTTTTCCATACTGTTACAAAACGGACTGAAAAAGTCAAATTGTTTCAAAATTTCTTACTATGGCGGTAGTTGTAAAAGTCTGTATTTAACAAGGTGGTATGTTACATAACAAAAATTGAGAATCACTGTTCTTTGGATATTTCATTTACCCCAATAATACAGATTTGGTCATACTGAAAAGCCACAAGGAGGGTTTTTTAATTTGGCTAGTCAGACATATGTACCTCATCACAAACGTGTAGGGCGAAAATTAAAGTCATGAAGCCGGTGGATGGATATGCTCCTTCCTTCTCCAGCCACTTCTCATGAGAATACTTCATGAACTCTGGGTTGATCACCATCACCTGTTACAAAGAGACAAACTAATGAGTACAGAACTGTCTCCAGTGCAAGCTGGAAAAAACTTTCAGCATACTCACCAAATCCTTGTTGGCTCTAATTTTGGTCTTTAAGGGTGCGTAGGACCTATCAAAGACAAAGTGATTGAAAAACCTTTATTCCCAAAAGAAAGTACATTCACAGAGAAAATATGAACACCCCAAAAGTTGTACCCAGAATAATGACACTAAGACATCTAAGCTATAAATTCATGGCGAGTTTTATTAGATTTTTTTATGGATGATTGTGTAGCACATTTAAGGTAGTTGTGAGGCTTTATTTAATAAAGGGAACTTGTGTTATTCCCATGCTTCTGAATCTTAGTGTGTTTTCACACTTGGTAGTCCGGTGGACTCGGTTCAGTTGGTAACCGAAATGGCTACATTTGTCACATTTTCACTTGGTGCGGTTCGCTTTCACACTGCACTGTGTAAAATGAACCAAAGAATTTGAAAAACTTGTCCCCCTCCTCACCTTAAGGAAATGACATGTAAACCTTGGACGGATGCATGAGTGAAACTTCCTTCTTCATAAGATGTAACCAATTTTAATAGTTGTAGGATTTTTCTTTTGTCTTTGGTTATAGACCACAAGCCATTTTTCCTGCTAACGCTAGATTGATGCATTTGCTTT
Organism: Poeciliopsis paucimaculata; assembly: GCA_903067055.1. Classification (NCBI taxonomy): domain Eukaryota; kingdom Metazoa; phylum Chordata; class Actinopteri; order Cyprinodontiformes; family Poeciliidae; genus Poeciliopsis; species Poeciliopsis paucimaculata. Next base: position 5,440 of record CAEGAD010007569.1, on the reverse strand, counting down.
GGTCGTATTTACCCAGAATGCCATGCGCTATATTCCACTTCCTGCTTTGGAAGCGGTCTCCGGTCCACTTGGCATCTAAATATTCATTCAACCCGCACAAGAGTTCCTTTCAACTGAACAAAGACTCAGGATTTTAGGCAGACCAAAGTTAGCTTTTTTTGGTCTGCATGAAAGTTTGATTATCCGTTCACACCTCCGCAAATGAACTAGAGTTTGATTAGAGGATTGGTGACATTGCACCCTTATACTCGAGTTGCTTGAACATTAATTCAAAAATTGTTTTTCATGTTTAGTTTTTATAGTTGACTGAAGGACCTTTAAAAATCTTATTAGTACTTAATGGGAAATGTTTTATTTTTCATGTTTTAACATCACTTAACCCTGATTTTTAAAACTATGCTTATGTTTTATTCCCGTCCTTACCTGTTGACTAATCTCTCCTGAGTCATATTTTACAAATAAACACATTTGTACTCCATCATTCTAGTTAGCTGAGTAATTCCACCAACATTCTTTTAGATTTTCCAATGATGTCAGAAGAGGAAATAAAAATTCTCTCATAGGTGTTTTGTTTTTTGTTTTTTACCCCCATTAACTATGGTGTTGTGTAACAACATATGGCCATCACATCATCATCTGGGATTATCCAAATAGATGAAAGCCTATTGTCCCAGTGTACATGGACACCCCTCATAAATCATAGAACAAAATGTTCTCTAAGACAGTGAGTGAATAACTCAATATGGTCAATATCTTGGAATAACTGTCTTTTGAACTGTATGACCTGGGTCAAACCGTTTGGGTTTCTTAAAAAATGTTCTGGAATTTAGCAAATAGAAATCATTTTGGTAATTCTAATTAAGCTAAAACAAGAAAGGTTAACTTTTACAAACAATATGGTGTTTTACAAGTTTTGTTAAAACTCTCTCCTGTTAATCTGTCCTTACCCTTCCTTCTGCTCTCTCCCCTCACATCTGCACCCTGTTTCTAATCAGTCAGCTGTTCCTTGTCCTGTTGACTAGATAATATTGACTGTTTGCACGAGACTTCACGCTCTCTATATCTCCCACCGCTCCGCCATGGCGAGCGTCAAAACAACCAACGCGCTCCTTTAATCCTGTCACACAAAGACATCTGTAGCCTACTGTCACTTTTTCACTTTAGAAATGGTCACAGGGTCCTACGCAGTTGACTGCACAAACAGACAAGGATACAGACTAAACTTTTCATTTTATTGTATAACTTTTAGTGAGGCAAGATACGGTAATGATGGATAGCAGCCATTAATCATAATGACTGTCAGGCCTCAGTGTAGTCATGGATTTGCAGCAAAATGTGTGATTAGAAACACACTTTCTAATCACACATTAGAAAGTGTCTAATGTGTCACACTTTCTAAGTGTGATTAGAAAGATATAAAATATCGCATTAGGGAGAAGGAACCCGTCTAACCATTAGTTACCTTGGAGATAATAACATAGCCTAACATTTATGGGGAAAAAACTGGTTACAGTCTCGTCTTTTGTACGTTTTTTTTAATGCTGCGCCGGTGTAAGGGGAAACGCTGTTTATGACATAGTGACAAGAATCCTGAGGTGTTAATTTAGGCAAAGTCAGTAATTTGCTGAACACGTCAGGAGGGAGGAGGTACGGATCGGTTTCTAAGGTAACTATTTCAAACTTTTGTAAATATACTGTCTATGAGCCCCAACCAGGTGCGTTACGTTTAGAGACAAATTAATTTGACTCAAACAAGTAGAAGCCACGAATAAACGGACAAAACAACTTGAGAAAACAACTTCAATCGTTCTGTTGAATATCCCCGTCCCTCACTTATGGCATCCGCCATGGTGCCTCGAATGATTAAGTGACGTAGTTGCAAAGGGTCAATATCAAGGTGCTTGAAAATAGGATTAACAAGAAGTGACTCACTTTCCATAGAATCCTGTCGTAAAAGCCTTGATGAGCCATTCAAGATCCATAATCTTGAATGGAAACAAGACGAGATGAGTGGAGTTGTGCAAATCCATGGCGCTCTCTGGGTACATGACATGATAAGTCGTTCTGGTCCCGACGTCTTCCTCATAGCCTTTTATTTTAGCAAGGTTCATTCTAAGCAGCATGACATGACACATTAATTTGGCTTTAGAACCTTATGTTTTCTATATTTTTCCTTTTACTGGGAGCTGAACCCTTACCTTATAACGACATCTTGGTAATCTATCAGAGGTCCATAATGTGATCCTTTCAAATTTGCAGAATTTCCAACAACTGCACAAGTCCTGCAGGTGTCAAGGCTCTGCTTTCTAAGCTTGTGTCTCTGGGGGAAGACCTCAAAGAGCTTGTGGACCGTTTCTTTGAAGAACCCGAAGTCCCGCCGTTCATTCTGCAAACGCTGCAATGTGGAAAAGCATTGCTGTCAGGCCAGTGATCTCAATTTGCTAGAGCCCCATTTGGAAGAGACAGCTTACCTTCCACCACCTGAAAGCTTCCTCTGAGAGGTTTGTTTTCGAAGACAAAACCGGCTCAACAGAATTGTTCAGACGACCACTAAGCGATACGCTGTTTCCAGACATGCAGCTGTCACAGGCACACCGGTCTTGGAATTGAAGTTGAGACAATTCGTTGAAATTTAACACCAAAAGCAAACCAGCTGTTGCCACAGACAGCAGATAAGCCAGTAGCTTCCGTCTGAATGGCATCCTTGACCTGCAAGGAGAAATGAGAACTTAAGTTGATCCTTTTTAGCTCCCACAATCTCATTTAGATTTCACTTATTCATCTTATTCAAATTGAAAGATTTTCTTTTTAAATCATCAGAACATATTGAATCGATTTCTAGTGACATGAGTGACAGTTTTATTTCATAATTCCTTCGTTTTATCAAATACGGCGAGCTCAAATTGAATTGTATTAGCTTACCTTTCTCCTGCTGAGCTCCACCTGTTATTTGCAAACACACTTATCTTCATAGACTGATGCTGGAAATTAAGGCAAACCGTCTGCTGATGTTACAGTTTCTGAGAAAGAATAGGATGAGTTCTCTGCCGTTGATGTGCAAGTATTAAAGGGTGTAGGGTGTGGTTTTCACAGGGCGGGTGTTCTGGAAATACACTACAATGCATGATTGCTCAAAGAATACAATAGGACAACAGTAGCAAGAAGCTGAGCAGCAGAAATAGATATAGATAGGATTGGATTTTCCAAAGTGAACATTTCATCAACTGTGATCCCTGGCTTGTTTTATTTGTTTGATACCAACACAGCAAAACCTCAACTCTTAATATTATTTAGAATCGTTTAACATCTGTTCCTTATTCTCAGATTTTGCTGCATAAAATGCTAACGTAGACTTAAGATAAATTACTAAAGAAAAAACTTTTTTATATAAACTGTCTCTCTTTATGGAAAAGCTCAAAAGAAGCAACAGCTTCTTCAACAACAACAACAACAACAAGCAAAAAAAACAGAGGAACAGCGTTTTACAAAATAAATGATCAAATTCCATTCCTTCCTTTAAAAAAATAAATGTTTTATAGCTTGTAGGTCAATGGTAATTAATTAGCAAGCCAACTTCTAATGCTAGTAATGTTCGCACTAGCTGGGCTCAAACAGATGACATTAGCTTGCAAACTATAGCAGTTAGTTTTAAGTCCAGTAACTGTATGTCATTTAAATTTGTGTTTTTTTTTTACATTAATGTGTAAATTCACACTGGATACATGTTCTTGATCTTACCTGTGATGCTTCACTGGAGCTCCATCCGGTCCACTGTTGTCTTTAAATATTTCTTCATCGTTACAAGATTTGGGCAACATCTGTAAAAAGCTTAAAGAAGATAATTACATTTAATCATGTCAAAAAAAAAAGTACTATTTTTTGACATAATTAAAAAATAAAATTAACAGTTTTAGTGAGATTTTTATGTTAAGAAATTAAAAAATATTTTTAAACGTTCAGAAAAGGGGATATGAATATGAAATCAGAGGATCGAGATACATAAATGTGAAACTGAACAAAAAGAAAAGCCATTGCACTTTAACTCCATAAATACAACTGTATGAACTAGGTCAGCCGAGATGACCTGACCTGTGTCTTAACGTAAACTAACTGACAACCAGACAAAGGAGAAAGGCTGCTTAATTTAAATGGATTAACCTAAATTCCACCCCTTTAATTGTGCGACATGAGAGAAATAAAGAAGGAGCAAAAAAATAGCTAAAGCAAAGCGTGAAACACCTGCTTATATAGTGACTGCAAGAATAGTAATTTGTGGCTTTCCAATGGGCACTTGTGTCATTTTCTAGCATAAGAATTTCCGTAACTAATTTAACTCAACTGAAAGTGTTCAAAAAAGTACTGTTTTAAAATGATTATTTCATAGTAAATAGAGCTACTAGCATCCAGTGGCTACTGGAAAAAATGTACAGCAGTCATTCATTAAATATTAATTTTCATTGTTGTTGCTTTGTGGCTGCATGGCTCTCCTGTAGCTTCCAGTTGACTATTTCACTGGGAATGTAGTCCAGCAAGATGTCGAAAGATAAAATGTGTCACGTAGCGCTGAAAAGATTGATTTTGAAACATCTGAATGTCCACCGTGTTGTGCGTAGCAGTTTCTCTGACGACAGATATATCTTTTATGGGAAGGTTATATGGTAATCTGTTATAAATGTAATACTTCCTCATAGTAACCCTTTGTGTACAAATGGAAAGAATGAATATCCCTCATTGTGCCATACAGAAGTGATATCTTTCAGTCCCGTACAAAAGTATAGACACAAACAACAACCACAAATATTATGTTTGTTTTATTAACAGGCTACTTTCAAGCATTAGCTAATTAAAATATTAACTTTATGTGAATTCTATCCAACTTTGTTCACTTTTTTTGTTATAATTTTGTTTAAAATATTTACAAAATCAGTTGTTTGTGTGCGTGTGTATGCGTGTGTGTGTGTGAAACATCACAAATATTAATCACAAGGCTCCAACAAACAAAAAACTATTTTGCTAGCATATTTTTTGCAACTATTCTACTTTATTTACTCATAGTAATACTACAACTCTATCCACTTGGAGGGGGCAGGGGAAAATCTTGAATCAAAAATCAGTTTTTTGGTGGTTTTATTTTTTTATACAGTATCAAAAATTAGGGAAGATGTGCGAAGCCCATGAACAAAAATTTGTGGCCATAACTTAATGTCTTATTAATTAATTAATTTATTTATTTCGTTGAGAACAACTTAATTATAACAAGTCATGGTCATGAATTTATGGACACAACTTTCCTTGTTTATTGAACAGGTTTCAAGCAATATGGGAAAGAGAAAGGATTGTTGCTGATGAAAATCATCAGATAGTGTAGTGCCGTATGATAAGGTATGAAAACATTAGATATTTAATGAAAACTGAAGTGTTATTGTACTGTGAAGAGATC
>CAEGAD010007568.1:0-27042 GCA_903067055.1 Poeciliopsis paucimaculata | reverse complement strand
GCCCCTGCAAAAAAAATAAAGGTGCATGGTTTTGAAGTTGTTGCTTGGTTGGGGTTAGACTGTTTTTTTTTTTTTAAATTTTTTTGTTGTTGTTCTTTTTTTTTTTTTTTTTTTTTTTGCATCTGAGCAGAATAGCTTCTTTTTAATGCTTTCTATGTTTCCTAAATGGAATTTGGAAATGTGTAAGCAGCACTTAAAGATTGTTTTTCTCAACAATGGCTTTCTTCTCCACACTCCTTCGTAAAAGGCCAAAACTGCGGAGTGTGTGGCAAACAGTTGTCATGTCAACAGTCTCCTTTTGAGCTTCTCAAGGGTTAGGCCTGTTGAGAGCTCTTATGAGTAACACTCTCCTTTCCACGTCCCCTTCTCCACAACTTTATCTTTTACCCGTCTGCTGTGCTCTTTGTTCCTAAAGATGTTGTATTTTCACTGATATTCTCAAACAGTTGAATATATGTTGAGAATTTTTTTTTTTTTTCTCTTGTTCATTCACTTATGTGTTGGAGTTTATTTAGGGGTATGTGGGTAAAAAAGGCAATTTTTTTCCCGCTCTTTGTTTTTAAAAATGTTCTCCAAAGTTCACTGCTTTGTTTTGGTGAATCGCGTAAAATTCCTGCAAAACTGTGTCAGGTTGTAATGAGAAAGAAATCACATGAGTTTATTTCCGCCCTCTGGCATAAACATAAATCCTCTCAGATTCCTCAGTGGAACCAAGAAACTCCTATTGAGAAGCAGTGTGGGCACATTGACAGAGGTGATATGATTGTGATAGGATCTGTGAGTTGCCAGACAGGTGAGGTGTCTCCGTGAGAAGACGTAGATTTGTTGAGCACATGTCGCCGGTGAGGGGATGCTGCCTCGTGACGAACCTCTTTAGAGGGTGAACATGTTGTGCCTCTTCCTCTGGTGGGATTTGACAGGTTTACAAGGAAGACGTTGAATCCATTTTTGAAGGAAGACGTAAACTTTGACTGAAATTATTAGAAAGTCAAATAAATAGTTAATCTAAACTGAGTTTGGCAACAGAAATAGCTGCAACTCCATTTTATGTGGCTTTCTTCTACGCAGTGCAAATTTTTTTGTCACATTTGTTCCCAAAAATGGCCTGACAATGTTTACATCTACAATCAGGCTGATAATCCTACAAATCTGTTTAAAAGGAAAAGGAAAGAAATAAGGCTGGCATTGCCATTAGCGGTGTATGGCTTTTTGCAAGTTTTTTTTACTTCTACTCTGCAAATGTCCCTACTCTAGTTTGTACAGAAATGCCGCTCACCACTTGCTGTGTCCAAACACATCTGATGTCCTTTGAACATGCCAGTGGTTGGCTCCATGGTGGAGAGAGCACAGTCGTGACGCTAATTGAAGGACACCTCCTGGTGAGACCAAGCGTTGGTTAGGACTACCATTAATGACGGGGCCACACAGACCATAACCTTGAGCTTGTAATAAAATAACTAATTAGAGGAACAACGGCACACAGTTGTCGGCGCTAATAATTAAAGACGTCAATAAACGAGCCATATGTTGGCAATAGATTCTTGTTTGAGGGACTCACCCAGAACGTCGCTTTATAGAACGCAGACAATTCTGAGCAACTCCTGGGAAATGGGAGCCTGGGTTGCAGATGATTTGCACATTTATTGAGCAGAAGCCCGTTCCCTACAGCTGAGATGTGGGGAAGGTGCCGTAAGATACTCAAGTGCACACAGAGTTAAGATGTTGGATCCAGCCACACGTGCATTTTGATAGATAGGAGTCCCTGTTGGAGGCCCTTTCTTCAGGTAGAAAGAAGAGTGATAAGATCAAAATCCATACGTCTGATATTCTTCAAAGCTCTCTTTGATAACAGGCAATCTCTGCGGACTGAAGCGGGAGTGTTGTGATTGGTACATTTAAGTGGATTATGTGTCAAACCGTATTTAAGGGATTCTATAGGAATAAAATGCCTCAGGCTCATAAAGGTGGTTGACACTCGCTGTGGTGATGGATGATGCATTCACTGGGCTTTTAATGTTTGTGATTCTTGCTAACGAAAAGAAAGCAAGGCACTGCTGCACTTAGGAAATATTGAACCCACTTGATTATTTCCAAATATCCCAAAAGACAATGGTAATTATTGATAGGTAACACTGTAACAGTGCATTCACACCCACCGCAGTTTCTGTTTCAAACTTGAAAGCATTTTACTGGAATTTTAGGACAACTTATGAACATGAATTAGTAGTTTTTAACATTGCAAACAGAATCAATTTAAATGTGTTTTTCATTTCAATCGAGCTCCATAAGCTATTGAGCTGGCATTTTGTTACCAAACCAATTGGAAAATAGCTCAAAATCTTTAAGGTAGGGCGGATAGCATCTCTGAGCAACTGTGAAGTTCTGCCAAGGAATTTTAATTGCTTTTAGGGATGGGTTTTTACTGGCCCATTCAAACACATGAATATGCTTTGATCTAAACTATTCCCTTGTTGATATCTTTTAAAGTTATTCCCCTTTTGGAAAGTGGACTTCTGTCCTAGTCCAAGTTTTCCTGCAGGATCACGTTGTGTTTAGTTCTATCTCCCAAACGGCTCAAAACAATTTTCCCTTTCATGCTGAAGAAAATCATCCTCAAAGCTTCATGGTATTGCCACTTTGCTTTGCACCGTTGGGTCAATGTGTTAAAGGGCATGTTCAGATTTAGTTTCCCCACTGTAGACATTTTATATGAAGGCCAACAAATGTAATTTTTAGTCTCTTCTGACAAAATCACCTTCCACATGTTTATAAGCCTTCCTTCTCATAAAACACACTGAAGAATATTGCACTAAAGTGACATACAAAAATGTATTTTTGATGCTGCTTGAGGCCAAGATACAGCTCTGATGTTGTTACTTGATGTGAAGACTCTATGTACATTGCTCAAGCAGATTATAAATTATATTTGAAAAAGACATTAACCTTAATGAAATGCACTCAGCTTATTAAAAGCAGCCCTTAGATATGAGACGAGAAGAAATCACAAGCACATGCAGCATCAGCACGGGCCAGACTGCAAGGTTTTTTATGAAGATAATTATTGCCACGACCCTGACAGAAGATTAGTTTGGAAGAAAAAAAAGAAAAAAAATGAAGCCAATAAATGATTTACTATCCGACGCTTGAATAAATGTATCATGTTCCCATGAAATTACAATCATACCCATGTTACAATTAAAAAGACGCCACATACTTTATGAAAACTGTAAAAGTTGTGGATAATAATTTATTTAAACATCCTACTGAGGTCTCAGCACTTCGTTGCAAGAACAGGTTTCATAACTATTTTTGTTACCGTAATCTCAGTGTCGAGACATTGGCCGCCTACCAAGAAGCTCAGGCATATGTTGAGAGTTTTGACAAATAGAAAACACATCACTCAAAAAAAAAAGCAAAAAACAAAACAACAAATCTCTACAGCTGATAGGTGACAAGCATCAATAACCCAAACAGCAAAACAGGAACGGTAAAACCTAAGGGACGGGTTTGGTTTTGTTAGGGTTGCACTCCGCTGTGCTTCTTGCTGTACTTGTCAGCAGAACACCATGCCAATACAAAACACTTCACTGCATTTGAGGTGTTTGGCAGAGATCCATCTATCTGCTTGCTTTTGGCAGCTCACTCTGATCTGCAGGGCCAACTGACTGATTGGACCAGCTTGAGCAAAGTCCTTCCCTCTGCTCCTCTGGTGGGTTTCTGAAGAATTCCCTTGCCAAATAAATTCTCCAGCAAGCTTTACATCTGCCACAGGCTGACCTGTCTAGGAAGACCTGTTTCCTCTTACCTCTGGGGAGAAGTCAATAAACTTGAGCCAAGTCTCCAAGAAAGTGTATGAAATGTTATTTGGTCCACACCTCCAATGCCATTTTAATGTCACAACCGAAAGAAGTCACAAAGTAACAAGAAATTGCAATAAAGTAGTTTAGCAAAGGAGATGTTATCTGCTACCTCATAGGTATGGGAGCTAGCAAATAATTTGAGAAGATCAAATGAAGCAAAGGTAATGTTAAAAAGAAAGTACACCCTTTTCTAGGTCAAGGCAAAACAGAACTACTTTAGAGAGATGCAATTGTTTCTGCAAGTGAAACAGTTTTGATGTTCTTCATTCAGTGGAGAGACTACTTAGTGGAAAACATTTAAGACAGTTGCCGAGTACTGGCAACTTACCCCAAACGTTCAGTGCTTAGAAATTGCAAAACACCCTGGCAATTTTTTTCCAGGATAAAAATTTCTTTCTCAACATAAAAACAGCAACATTGCAACAAGACATCAGCTCAATGTTCTTGGACAAATGAGGCAAAAGTAGAAATACTTATCGAAATCACCCAGATTTGCAAAGTTTGGAGGGTAACTAGCAGCACATAAGAAAACAATTTTGTTCAAAAGAGTATACAACAAACTAAACCTTAACTTTATCTAAATATCATTTAGAAAGAACATCCACGACCCAATATAACCCACTTTAATCTTCTGAATAACTGTAAATATTTGGGAATGCAAATTAAAACCAGGGTAAACCATGTGGCCAATGCTAAAACCTTAAAGCAGAAATTAGTGAGGATATTCTTATTATTCAAAGTAATAACCTGTAAAAGTTACATCTTAGCTAAATGTCTTCACCTATTCCAGAACATTTAACAATTAATTTGCAACACTAGTAAACTTCAATACAGCAACATAATCCTTTCTTTGCTTCCAGAACAGATTGTTGAGCAAATATTACTAATGTTTGTTTATTCAGAAAACATATTTAGCTGTGTTTTGTTTTGTTTTTTGAAACAATATAATTTACAGTGTTTCTCAACCTCGACTAGCCGCACCTGATGTTTAAAAATCTAGTTGTCGCAGTGGAAATAAAGAGACGCAGATAAGTCGTCGCAAAAAAAAAAAGTCAAAACTTTGGTCCAGTTTTGCAAACACAGCCTTGACATCAATCACCATTTCTGAGTCAAAGTGATAACAAAAGCATTCCTCATGACATCCTCATCAGTCATTATCAGCACGTCATTAGGGTCATACCTGACTTTAAATAATCCTGGTTGAGCTTGGCTGAAAGGAGGAGCAAAGCGTAACTAATCATTTAATGAATATGTACGTCATAAAAAAGTGGCTTTCATTTTGCATCTTAGTGGATATTTAATTATATTTCTTGTGACCTGAGTGCTGAGGTGAAGCTTAACCTAGCTTAGCTGTTTTCAAGTCAAACTGAAAGCATGTCTAAACCGCTGAGCTGTTTCCATGTTTGTACTCACGCCATATCTTTGTCTTAAGCTGCGTCAGTCTTAATTGTATTCCTCTTATTGTTGGTTTCAATGTGGATCAAATATATTCTTAAAGTCAACAACAAAGTAAGAGGGAAAACCTTCCATTGAAAAAAATATAAAAATTTTCCCTCAACCTTGTATGAAGGGATGATGGATGCCTGACACACAAAAAACAACATGTGGGCAGGTTGTTTATGTACACTGCCATTCTTTGACAGCATGCCAATTAAGTGTTGGCAGGAAACTTTAGGCATACATTCTCAGCATGACTGCATTTTCAATCATTCAGCCACTCAACCATTTTTTTTTGTGTGCGTGTGTTTCTCACAGTTCCTTTTCAGACCTTGTATTAGGACTTCTTTGTGTGCGTGTGTTCAGAATTTTGAAATGTCTTTAATTAGAGGAGATGAAACTTTAATTATCCCTATGGGGAAACTGGGTTTCTGCTGCAGAAACAAATGAAGCACAAGAATAGATCAGCTGGGGTTTATTCAGGTTAATACCATCGGTGGATTCAGCTAAAGAACATGTGGAGAACTAGTTCACAAATATGTTCATAATGGTAAAGCATTACAGATCCGTTGAATCTGTCATTTCAGTTTTTTACATTGCAATTCCGTCAGATTTTTCCAAAAGTCTAACTATCAACCCCCAGTTTAATCAAATACCTTTAAATAAACCCAGTGCAAGCAGCTACCTTGAAGGCCTCAGAAGTTCGTTAACAGAACAAAACATTTAAGACCTGTAATGAAGATATTTTAGGCTTTTTAAGGACACTCTGTGTAATTCCCACTGCATTAAACAGAACAGTCAAACTCCAGCTCAAAATCCAATCTGATTTTGTATCTGCTCCCAGTCCTGTTTGCAGCTCTTCATCAAGTTCAGCTGAACTTCTTAACTACTTATAAAACAGAAAGATTAGGAAGGATTTCTGCAGACGTGCAGCTCTGGTAGAGACAAACAGCAATGAGTCGATGCTGTATTGCAGCAAAAGGTGGCTTAATAGCAATTCTCTTAGAGGGTCAGAATACAAATACGTTTTTATGTTTAAAGATGGGATACAGCATTTTGATTGATTTAAGACATACACTTTAAGGAAAAAAAAAAAAAAAAGGCAGTCTATTGATATCCTCCATAAACGGCAGATGGAAGAATTCATGTCTAAAATGATCTCTCTATTGTATTCATAAAGGTAAGCAATTTATTTATTTTTTATGGTGACAAGCGATCACGCTTTAAGTTCCTGCATGGTGAGTGAAGAGCGTCCCAGATAAAGCTGTGAATAATTTATGAAACATTCTCAGTGCCTCTACATAATGACTTCAAATGGACATCAGCCAAGCGTTAAATGACAGGGATTAATCTACTTTAGAAATAATAGTCCTAATGGAATATTGAATCTTCTGGGACGTCGCCCAACTTGAGAGCCATCTGTGACACGTTGCCTGTGACTTAAGTGCTCAGTGACCCCAAAACTCACTATTAAAAAAGTTTCACTGCCCAGAAGTTCACTGCTTTTCTTAAGGCTGTGCTGTGGCTCCCATTACAAGTGGGCAGTAGAGGAGTGACCCCGGGACAGAGTCGAGATTATAGAAAAAAAAATAAAATAGTTGAGTCAGACAAAGTAGAAGAGGTCGTTTTTCTTTAGAAGTCATTTGATGAGTTCCTTTGTTTGTTTGTTTTTCTCAAAGTAACTTGGACATTTAAGTCCTGTAACTAAATTTGATACAAATATCTGATTACTAGGAGTCAGTTTTCAGACTTTCACTAGACATGCGAACTGGATTTGGTTTGCAGCAAAACTAGACTGAGTCAAATCCTACAGGGTTTAGACAACTTAACTGTTAAATAAACATCTAAACCTGGTAAAAAAACAAAAAAAAAACATCTAATGATCTTTTGACATGCAATTTTTCAGACTCTTCATCAGTGCAGATGGAATGTCTGCATAATGTATCACAATGTACTTATTATTGGGTCATTGCTGCAAAATAATGCCTGTGCAACACTTATGCTTTTAGAGAATTTGATGGCTTGTCCGAAACAACCCGTGGCAGTTTGTCTTTCCGTACAGTACTCCATAGGCAGACATGGGATTCTAGAATACTGCCAAGATGGTGACATCACAGCAAAAAAAGAAAACATAAAATAAAATAACAGGCCGTAATGCACCTGAAAGCTGTTAATTCCAGACCTTTGATCCCAATAAGCCACAGGACTGGATGTTCTAAAAAATTGGCTTCATTTTGTCATGTTCAGACCCAAGTAACATTTTTACAACCTCATATATGGCAGGATAGGAGACAGTGAGCAGCAACTTAAAATTTCATGTTTTTAGGGAAAGAAAAAATATTGGAAATGATTAACAATGACCAAGCACATGATACCTTCGGCGTATTTAATCTGATAAAATTTCCATCTCTATATGCTGTTGAAAATTAATTTAAGTTCCTGACCTCATAGCTATAAAATCGAAGGTAAAAAGAGAGATAATCTCAAATCTATGATCTCCTTTAACACCAGCACTTATCTTTATAAAACCATTTGAAAACCATATATTTCTGCCTATCCAGGCAAATGTAAAGACCATGGCTTACACTGGAGGCAAGTCAATGGAGTGAATGAATTGGATGAATGTCACATGAGCCTGGAGTAGGATTTCATCAATAGCTCTGGCTCATTCATCCAAAATCTTGCTCAGTGATGCAAATACTCCATCATTTGAACTCATTTATCCTGGCTTTAGGGTGTGCAATGAAGATAAATGTGATTGCGCTCCACCCACCCTCATACACAACTCTACTGCAAGGAAAGATGAGGGGAAAAAAGGGTGAATGCATTCATTTTTTACTCACAATGACTTGTTGCTTTTTGCAGTACAAGACTGGTGACATTTCATTTTACAGCCTTCCAGGCACTTTCTCCGACTGTGAGATTTTTCTTATTCATTCTTTATTGGGGAAAATCCGACATTTTCCAAATGATGAGAACCTGCAATCCAGAGTTCAAACAGGTACATTCAGACAAAGCAGCTGCCACTCTGGAAAAAAAAAAAAAAAACGAGCATCTGCTTTATACATAATAAGTCCTGCTTCATTTATCGTTGATCTTTGTTTTGCTTGCTATTATTTGTGTTCTCTTATAGTTAGTGGTTTTTAACATTACTGCTTTGTTTTCAAAAGGTCATTTAGTTTAGGATAATACCATCATGGAAAAATATGTTTGCCAGCAAAAAAAAAATGTTTGTGGAACGTGAAAACAGAAAGACGTCAGCATCATCTGGCCTGGCTAATGAAAGCATGAATCACCCTTTCAAAATCATTAAAAGGTAATCGCTTTGGAAAAGTTTAAATGATCAAAATATTGTGCTAAGCTTTATTGAAGGTAGCTGTCGTCTGTGTCTGCAGCAACTGAAAGATCTTTAAATGTCTTTGGAATTGAAATTCTGGCGCTATAAAGTGTCTTAAAACCTAATTGAAAATGTCATGGATGTTGTGTTCAGACAAAAAGAAGGAGTCTTTCTAAATGTTTGAACAGTGAATGTCCCAGAGACGTCTACCCAAGGTCCGACTGATCAATTGCAAAAAAATAAAAAATAAAACAAAGAAAAGCTCTCAGACTCTATGGTCCTCACAGAGTTCAGCTTTAAATAAACAGGATAAACATCTGAAAATGCAGAAGACAATTAAAAAAAAACAACAACTACTAATAGACAGCCTCAAGGTAGCACTTCATTTAAAAATCACACGCATGAGTCACAGTGGAAGTTGCTCCTTGAGCTTCAGAAACCACTTAGAAAATTTATGTAAAAAGCATTTCTCACTAAATACGTCAATTACATTTTATTTTTCTTTCTACATTTTGTTTTTCACACAGATTTCTTAATGTGATAGCTTAATGTGTTTGAGGGTTATTGAAGCAATTCTCTACTAGCTAGCATTTACAGGTGCTGCTATCCTTACAAACAAAAACTACAATTTGTGGCTTCAGAGCATGTTTTCTGGTCTGCAGTCAGTTGTACAGAACAGCATTTTAAATAATTGCAGAGGCCCAATTATCTTTGGTTTTTGAATAAATTTGCTGACATGCTAAGTTTATGTTAGCTTCTTCTCTGTTACATCTGCAGGAGATAGACATGTTCTGAAGACTGCATGTGTCAAGTTAGGTATATCTCCAGAAACAAATGATAAAGCGTTCCAGTTGATGTGTTGGAGCTGCATATTAATGGTGTCCTGTAGATACTGTGGTTGGGACAAAATATCAATCACTGTCAAGAAGACAGATAAGGGAGAGAGCCGCAGTGGACTGGGACAAATACAGAACCTTAAATAAAGGGAACCAGTATGGGAGATGAAATATCTTCTAAAATGTATGACTTTGTTTGAACATCATCAAACACAAGCCCCTATGCAATCAGTGTCGCCTGTCTACTTTGATGCCCTACATGTAGTCTTGATTTAATAATCTGGATTTAATAATCAGTCTTGATTTGATTTAATAAAGTAGTGCCTTCCATACGTAGTGCCTGAAATTCACAGAAAGGACATATGTTTGGATAAAAATAATTATCCTGCTGTGGATTTTTATACACAATCAGTTTTTAGGTTTGAAGACAATGGTCCATAAAAAGCAAAATATTCCAGGATTGGCAGCTTTCTGTTCACAAGTGCTTTGTTAAAGTACAAGATTTTACAATTTAGCAACAGATTGAAAAAAATGTCTGGTTTAATCCATTTTTAATTTACCTGACGAATACCAAAGTTGGGTGAGACTTTTAGATATATGTAACATAAAAAATCATTGAAAAAGTCCAAACTGAGAAACAATCTTATATCACAGCCTACCTATGCATTACTGCTGACCGTACCTATGCATTTATGATCATGTAATACACATCTTTTTGTGTATTACACTCTTCTAACAAGAGATTTCAATCTTGGTTGTTTTAGATGAAAAACGTTTTCATCAGGAATGTTTAGCCAACATATCAGGAGCAATTGCGTGACGCCGCCACGTGAACTTAGACTGAAATCTTTAGGAAAGTGTTTTTAGCATTTCGGTGGGCAAATGAGGATTTATTCCAGGAAGGTGTGTGTACCTGATAAAGTGGCCGGCGAGGGTAGATTGCAGACATTATGTTAAAGCAAAAAAAGTTAACAGATCATAAGATAAACCAAGTCTTATCAGTTCTGAGATGCTTATTGAATCCTGTTCACAAGAAAAAAACAAACAAACAAAAAGATATGGAGGAAAATTTGCTGTTCCCATTTCCGACAGTGTTTGCTTCGTTTATGATCACTTGAACGGAAACAACATATGGATTTACCGATAAGGATTTCCACTTAGAAAAAAATACAAATAAATTAAAAAAAAAAAAAACAGGCAGAAAAACAAACAAAAAAAACATGGAATGAGAAGGCAGGAAATTAAATAGAAAGCTTGCATGCAGCAGGGAGGATCTGTGGAGATAAGATACTGAGCAAGCTGTAATCCAAAGCTACTGCTGCTATTTGCTGTGCTATTAATTTTGATATTACTGTCTGCAACATGTACGCGTGACTAGCTAAGGTAAGAAACAGACGTCTGAGTTGAGCTAACCTGACCCGGAGACGTTCCTTTTCTCTGGGATGAAATAAAACACTCGAAGAAAACATTCTGTCTGCATCAGCACATCAAGGCATCTGCTGTGGGGCTCCTCTGACAGCCGTCACAAACTCTGACTATGAATGGCACCGTGGTGACCGGGGAGTCGTTGCGGCGTGGGCACATGAAGCCTGCTCCTTCATTTTGGCTTGTGCACACAAACACACACACACGCCTACACGCACACACACACACGACCTCAAGCCTACGCGCCTTCCAACTTGTCTGAACTTCACAGCTGATTCAAGCCGGGCTTTGTGACGTCTGATTTGATCACTACGGAGAGCTGCCAGCAGTGTTTGAGTTGGAAAGTTGCAGTTCTGACACCGCACTGTTGGAACGGCACAACATAAACACACAAAACACCTACTCATCCTTCCATATGGCCTCAGATTTGTTTTATTTATTTTTGTCCAGGCACAGTGAATGGAGTCACTCGGACAGTGCGTCTAATCTCAGTATGGTGACTGGTGATTACACAGATAAAAGGGCAAGGCACATCCAAAGCGGCGCTACCAGAGGGAGGAAATAACATCCAGTGTTGTTTTACAGCAACATCAGCTGTGATGGATGGCGACAAGGGTGTTAAATTCCAACACGGAGGTCAGGGTTATCATAGATTTGGAAAAAAAAAACAAAAAGAAAAAAAAAACAGTCCTGGTGTGGTTGGTTTGATATGCTGGACCAAATATAAAGGAAATAAAACGTCTTCTCTCATGATTTCCAATGCCTAGAAAAGGATGCGACTTTACTAGTACAACATGACTTTGTAAAGACTAGTTATTCACAGTAACAACTAGTTTTGGTTTCACAATTGTAAGTTCTGGTGGAAGATCATTGCAATCTCTTATGGAAACATTCAAGATAGAAACAGCTTGAAGGAACATATCAGTCATAGAAGACAGTAACTATTGCAGAGTGATGCACAGTAGCATTTTCTACAGCTTTGTAAAGGAAAACTAAAAT
This sequence comes from Poeciliopsis paucimaculata, assembly GCA_903067055.1. Taxonomy (NCBI): domain Eukaryota; kingdom Metazoa; phylum Chordata; class Actinopteri; order Cyprinodontiformes; family Poeciliidae; genus Poeciliopsis; species Poeciliopsis paucimaculata. The sequence continues at coordinate 15,148 of CAEGAD010007568.1, read as the reverse complement.
ACTGTTCACTGCTTCAGCATTAGAGAGATCTGATTGTTAAAAAAATAGTTAGTAGAAGGTTACACAATAATTTGAATAATTTTCAAAGCTGAAAATTCGGGCTTGTACTTATACCACAAACTAAACTGGACAATAAACACATTAGTGGAATTTTAAGTATTGCTCTGTGCTTATTCCATTAATTCAGAAGGGATTTATTATTATTTTTATTCACTATACCCCTCAGTAATGTCGGCCTTTCATGCTGGACTCAGAAATCTCCTGTTTTGTTTTACATTTATTTATTTATTTTTTGTTTTGGCCTTTACCTTCAGAAAAAGTTTCTTGTCGCAATCATGAGAATCGGCACCGAGGCTCCTTTCTCTCAGTGATTGAGTTACATTGTTGTTTGGCCCAGGGAACAGCAGCATCTGCAAAGCTGAACTAATCAATGTTTAAAATAGGGCGCTTGTAAGTTGCTTGTATCAGCAAACTAACGCTGCAACACTTTTCTAATCAGATCGTTTGCATTCGACGCCCGGATAATTCCCGTGCTCTGATTACAGCTACGTTTGTCGCGGTAATTTCAGGATTTTCTTCTTTAAACTGTTTGCCGAAAGCAAACCCCGTGGGCCTTTTTTTTTTTTTTTTTTTTTTCTTGAAGCACATGTTCCATTATCTTTATTGAAGGGCAGTCATCCCTCTCTTGAGGCTCCTCGAGTTCGTGGAGCCAAGTCTGGTGTACAATTACGATCCTCCCAACGAACGCTAACTCGCAGTGATGGAAACTGCTGACAAGAGCGCTGAAGGAAAGGGACGAATGCACCGGCGTGACGGAAGCTCACTGCATAGGTTGGTCGTCAATGACAGATAAGTCCATTTAATTAACCTCGACACACAGCTGTATATGCTCACTGATAAGGCGGAGGAACTGATAACAGCTGATGACTTTCAGAAAAAAAGCCACTAATCTGACAAAAAAAAGTGTCTGGTGAAAGTTATATTATCAGTGAGGGTATTGTCACATTTAAAAAGAAAAATTTCATCAGCAAAATTACTTCATGTGGCACTGCATCTTTGAAAATGAAAGAAAAGGGAGTTCTCGCAATAAATGACATCTCCGTAAAATCAACCATTTGTTTTCTATTTGACTCAGTTATTGCATATCCGCTTATTTACTCGGGATCACATGGATTCTCTGGAAATGTCATAAGGTAACAAAATATTAGGTTAAAAATCATGGAGCCAGTAGAAAATCACTAATCCCAATCATAACTACACAGCAAAGGTCAACAGTTTACAAAATATTCATATTCACCTTTTCTGTATTACTGCATAGACAAAGTATCCATTGTCAGCAACGCTAATACAATCAAGAATGGTCACGCTGGGAAATAATGACCTTTGCTTTATGAGCCACCTTATGCCAAACCTAAAAATATAAAAACAGTGAATACCTGTTTGGCCTTTCCAGTGAAGAAGGGTCACTGTCATGGTCAGAAAAAGACCATGGTCAGAAAAAGTTAAAACTTTTTTACACAGAAAAACATTGAAACATATTATATTGAGAACTTTATTTTCACAACGAGACGTGGTGGTGGCCTCATTATGCATCTTCGCCATCATGCAAAGACACATTAGACATTTCAATTTTTTGACATGCAAATAATGGGTTTGCAGATTAAGAATCCCTAAGGTAGAGTGGAAAAAATATTTGAAAAGGAAAAAAAATTTCATGATTTATTTATTTTTTTTGGCAAATTTCAAAAGGCAATGAGGCAGGAGGGTTGACCTCTGACAAGTTGAGTAAGTGCCAACATAACAGTGGGGTTAACCTTTCGTTTAATGCCGAAAACTGAAGAGTTTGTTTGAAATGAAAATAAGGCAACAAAAGGTTGGCAGAAAAAAATTTCAGGTTAATCACAGGCTTTTCAATGAGGCTTCTTTGCAACCAAAGTTTTTCGTTATCCAAACATTACACGGGTAAGGAATTTGCAACCAAGCTCTTTAGAAATCCCTTGGAAAAACACGGATAAACGGATTTACTGGTGCTGGCACGAGGTGTCAACCTGAAGCGCGGCGCATTCTATCTTCCACGTCGTAATCTTATAAAACATGCCTGGACAGAGGGGCCGTTACAGCCGTGCTAATTCAAAATCAATACGCCGGTCGATGCAAACACAAACCCCTGGCTTCTGTAACAATGGCGGCATTATATTTCCACATTGAGTGGTGCGAGGAGGCTGTGACCAAGAGGACCATAAACCTCCTGATGCAGCACTTCGCCCACCTCCTCCCTCGTTTGCACAACGGAACATGCTTATCGCTGCACCTTGGGTGGTGAAGCAGCTGCCAAAATAGCCGCCACTCAAGTTGTAAAAAGACGACGTGATTGAAATGACAGGAGAAGAACAGCCTTTTAGAGAGTGCATGGGAAGCATTAACCTGGCTTTCAGTGTTCCGCAAAGGGCCCTTTAGCCCCGTGTCAACCCCCACACAGCTGAGTTCCAGTGATGTTTATTGCTCTAAAATGACAACACCATGACATTCGCTCACATAGACACATGCAGATAACATAATGAAACAGAAATGAGTGGTAAAACCTCCCCATAAGCCCTTCCTTTAACTTTGATGACATCCATTTGCAGTTTCGCCTCAATGACACTACATAGCATCAAGTAAAAAAAAAAAACGTCCTGCCATTAATATTTATGGAAATTGCTTCCTGTCGGGCAAGGATTATTGTCCTCATTTAAATCCCACTTATGTCAGCCCTCTAAGACACAAACCGAACACGTGTGGGTATAAAAGTCGATTGCCGGAGTTCTATAATTTTGTTTTATTAATTTATTCCAGCATAAAGAAACAAAGAAGATCCCCTTGGGGGAGTTCGTTTGTTCCTGCATCAAGCTTGGATGGACTCACTGGGTGACACGAGCAGCATCACAACTGAACTTCCTGAAAACAGGACTGGGTGAACAATGCGTATGTAGGGGAGATAAAACTCTCTCTGCCTTTGGATATCCAGGCAGAACAGAAGCAGCCCTTTATTTAAATTCACCCACTGAAACGACCAAGAGACTTCTGGCATTGCAAAAAGATAAAAAACATGCAAGCAGGCCTGTTAGTCACGTTTGTCCAGGCGCAGGCTTTTGTGAAATAAGTTGGGCCTCCATCTCAATGGGGATCTCTAAAGCTTCAGACTGTTTTGATTGTTCATGCTAGTAGCTTTGCTTCGGGAACCTTGATCTCTGTCCAGCTGATTCATAATTTCTTCCAATGTGAAATGGCTCACAGCCTTTATACTAGATCAATGTGCACAGCCTTTCAAAACTTCAAGGGTTTCGTGATGTAGAGATGATGAGAGTATGATTGAAAAAGGGGTGGAAATTAAGAAAAAAAAACCACACAAAACTAATTGCCGGAGCGTCCACAACCTTGGGTATCAGTCAACACCCCAACACCTTTTGGTGTCAAAAGCTAAAGATAGTAGTGTGAGTCCAAGTATATGTCAAAATCAACAAGAGAATCGCTTCAGCAGATAATTAAAGCCTTGGAAATCAGAGTTCAGAACCAAATCTGACAATAAATCTGTCATTTTAAGAATACTGTTGACAACAGAGGTCCTTACAAACAGACAGACTCTAAATATCTGGGGAAATTGCCAAGCTACAGACTCCTAAAGATGAATTAGTGTTTGTGAATCAAAAGTTCTGAAATGAATAACTTGAAGGGTTCTCACACCCCTTCACGCTTTAGAGGTTTTATAGTGGCTTAATTTTTAAGTCTGTATTTTAACAGCGGTGGGCAAATGCTTGAGATCTATACAAAAGAAGGAGGATATGTCATCTGTCAGCCATGGGACACCATGTTCATGAGTTGGATCAGCAATCCCAGCCTCTAGGAATCAATCACTTTAAGCATTTTATAAGGTTCAAAAACAGGACAAATGAGTCCAAATTCACTTATTGTACCAGATTAAAATCAAATGCATCTCTGATACGATGTGTTTGGAAAGTGACTCACTTTAATATCCAGCCTCAAATAGCCCTCGCAGGCTACTCAGTTATGCAGCCTGTCACTGCCAGGCAAACACACAGAGTTATGGCTGGCTTGTCTCCGCTTCTGGAGGAAGGAAAGAAAGGCAGCGCTAGTGACCATCTTCCAGGAGACTGGATTTATGTCCTTTTCTCTTGGAGTTTTTTAAAGGCAGAATTCATTATTCATCTAACTTTTTGATTTACATTTTTGCTTGGTTTGGGGTAAAGCATCTAAATTATTTAGCTAAGATACTCTTGTATTTCTGCATTTCAATTTAAAAAATTAAACTTATATTAAAGTGTTTTCAATCAAATTAAAAAGTACCAAGCAGCCATTTTGGAACACAAACAATGAGCATAACCATAGCAACACAGCAAAAATACCACAGAAAGGAAGTCTGAAAAGCAACCATTAAGGGACGATAGAAAGTTTGAGCAGATGAGCATAGTGTGGTGCTGAATTACACAAAACCTCATCATTGTCTACTTTATCCAACTAGATTATCGCCATCTCGATTGGTCCTATGTTTACGCAACACAGTTTGTGATAACTGATGAAATCTCTCATTTCCATCTTTAATTGTGTCAAAAGTAAATAAATTTTTTAAAAAAAGAACTGGCACTGCTCGAGCAGCAGTGTCTGGTAAGAATGTTCTCAGGAGTAGCACACAGGATGTAATGTGACATACTGGACGCACAATAATAGTATACACAATGGTATATCCATATTTTTCCTTCCACTTATCTCTAATTCATTGATACAAAGCTTTGAAGAGCTAACTTCTTTGACAGCAACCTTTGTTGCCTTGCCGTTCTTTGTGAAGTAATCTTGGATCACCTTAATATGTCGGCTATAATACGGTTGCTTCAAGAGATACAAACAGTTTCCAACAAGTTTTATTTTTTTTTAAATAATTACAAAAAGTTTTACTTTTTGGACTAAAATACTGAAAAAAATAAATTTTTAATAATATTTTCATTCAGATTTAAAGGTGTTAAATTGGAAACCATTGTGATTCCTGTTGCTTTTTACGCTTTATTGATCCGTCTCACAGGGCTAATAGCAGAAGTTCAAACAGGTGTGAAGCACTTCTGGTTTGCTTTCAGTTTAAAGTGACTATGATGGCTCTAAATTCCTCGGAGTTCACATCACTGACAACCTCTGCCGGTCTGCCAGCACCTTTCCAAGAACAAATGAGCTGTTTATTGCCTTATCGATTACCTCTTGTTCTCACGCACCCCGTTCCACGGGCTTCATTACCATATTAAAATGCGCGCGGCTCTGCTGAGAGCATTTCATCTTGGCCACGATTATCTCTGGCAGTTACAGTCCCAATCAAAATAGGATTTGCATGTGCAGCAAGGGAGTCTGTGATGTGCGCTGCAGCTGTGCCGGTTCCAATTAAGAGGGAGTTGTTGTTCTATCCATATTTCATCCAGCGAAGCATTGATTTCCTGCCAATGCTGTTTTTAGGACACCTAATTGATGGAGTCATCACTTTTATGAATTAAATGCTAACATCAGAGGCCTTTGTCTGTCATTTTGCATGGTTGACTGAGCCCAGTTGTACGGGGGATTAATCTTTGAGGTTAAAACGGGACAATGTCACTTTCAAGTGAAAGAAAAACACTCCATTCACTACGCTCCAGGTTGCATTGATGCCGGCTTTCTCATATGGCTGCTAAATTTAGCTTATCTTTGCAAAACAGTTGACATTTTGAAGTGATTACGTCACCAAACTTGACGATTTGATGCCGTCGTCTAGAAACTAATGATCTGACTTAATGAGTATTCAAAGAATATTAAATTTTTTTGTCCTAATTTGACTATTTTATACTGCAGAAACCCCATTTAACATCTACTTCTATTTTACTGAATAGCTAAATGAGACATTCAGGAGATTTGCTCTGAGGCAATTTTTGCTTTTAAGGCACAGCAGACACATCAGCAAATCCCCAGCCAAGAAGGTACAGCAAGTTCCCCATACGCCGAATGGAATAATCAATGTTTTCAATCAGAGGGCACCTTATCAAAGTTTTGGCACTCCCAAATAGTGTGTCATGCTCAATCAAAGATCTGGAAACGGCGCTCACCTGGGCCTGTGCAGGGAGCTGTCGGATTTCACATGAAAATTTCTTTTGCTCCTTATTTCCCCGTGAACGCTGCGACCAGAGCTCATTTGGAGCCGTGTTTTAATTCCCATTCATTGATGTGGGAAGCTGTCAGCCGGCTGTCGTGGCTTTGCGGCTTTATATAGAACATTCCTACCCCGGTACAGAGGCTGTGATGTTCTTAAAAACACTACACTGTGTTTATTACGAGCTGATTAAAGGTGGCAGTGAGGACAGATAATGAAGTGAGGCGGGAGAAAGCTGTTTATAAAACAGTTGAGGTTGATTTATCTGAAGGTGATGCTTAAAGCCTTGAACAACCTTCCTGACTGATTTAGATACAGCTTTTGGGATGGTTGTCACACCTGGCATTTAATTTAGACATTATAGACTTAAATCTAAAATGAAACATGGATTCATTGTCTATTTAGACTACAAAAAAACTTATGGAAGTAAATATTGAGGTTCTCCAGAGTCGGATGTAACGTTCCTGGTATGCTCATAAGCCATGTCCGCAAACAAAACAATAGATGACGAAGTGGCTTTTGTCGACTGGTTTGTGCTATAAAAAGCAATCTGATGGGATGTTAGAAACGTCTATTGTTGAGTACAAGATATGATGGATGGAGTTAGTTTATTATGGAAGCTATTAAAGCCTAAAATAGCATCTCATTGTAAAACATGTTGCAGGCAGATGTCCCCAAACAATGTCGCCATTCACTCTCCACTTTTTTAGTGATATTTTTCAGAATTAAACATTTAAAACTGAATGGGACTGCACTTTACAACAATCTAATTGGTTGGAAAACAATCAATATATTTGTTGAGCTTATACTTATTCTATTTCTTTAATAATTTAGCAGCAAGGTTTTTTTTTTTGTTTAATTATGTTTGTGTTAATACATATTTTTTGATGAATTAATGAGATACCCTGCAAATTGTAATCTAGTCCCACCACTAAGTTTGAATAAATACCCTGTTGGAAGCCCAGTGATGGTAATTTTTTTTAAATTTTATTTTAAGTACATTGCTTGTCCAAACAGCTTGTAAGACTCCAAGCTGTTGCTCTTTGCTGGATGCCTATAAAAGTGAGAACAACTCCTCATCTGTTCACTTTTGTCACAAGTCTAGTTTAGAAGTTTTTAATTACTGCTTTGAATGTTGATGTGCTAAAGTTCAAAGAGGCAGCTTGTTCTGGTTACCATTTCTAGACTTTTAAAGATTAGCTCATATCTGACTTACTTTAGTGTAATTTTATCTAATCTTTTTCACTTTTGAAAATTGGCAAAAGAAAAAATGGTCTAATCGAAGTATAAACAACAATCATCCTTGATATCTTTATTTCTAGAAATGATCAGGGTGTTACAGTCGATGTGACACCAGTTATTGCTTCATAATACCTCATTATTTAAAGAGCTAAAGTTCATAATTGGATTTTGGTAATTATTTCACAGCGTGTTTATGAAGCTGGGCTGGTTTATTTATTTATTTTAAAGATTCTCAATTGGGTATAGATGTTAGTGAGAACCACAGTTGGCTCTCAGATTAGTATTCTGTTGTCACACTAACATTTAAAAGTTATGTATTCAATTTCAACAAAAAGTTCCACTATTTGACCTTTTGAGATGCAAAGAAAACTCGAGTCGTTATTCTATCAAAATTGAATTATGGAGAAGCAGTCATATGGTTGGACTAAATATACAGCCGCATTATGGCTAAGTTAATGAATGGATGGACAGTAATGAAGATAACCAATACTTAAAAATTAGGACAAAGATCAAGATGCTTTGTTAAATATCATGACAGCCACTGTTTCCATGGCTGCACATTCACATTTAAAGCTCATACTCACTCCTGTGTGAGCTGCAGTAACTTTTCAGTATTTTACTAGTGTTGGTAAAGGTCAGAAGATTCTGCTGTTTCTGAGATGCAAAAGAAGTGAAGAACTGCTCTAGAAAACACAGTTCAATGATTTTGAAATTGGAGATTACACATTCTCTTTTCAAGATCTTACTAATGATGCAAGACAAACTAAAACTAGAGTACCAAAAAAAAAAAAAATACTTCCACATTGGTTTAAAAGCAGCAGCTGTCAGTGAAGGTTTTGTTATAGAAAGTCCAGTGAATGTTTGACCTCAACAGCTTTCATGTCGGGCTATTCCATGCAGACTGAGAGGTGTGTGTGTGTGTGTGGGGGGGGGTTGGGGGGAGCAGTCAGCAGGAGAGGCCGCATTTGTCAGAAAAGACAGCTGATGAAGCTTCTTCAGTGTAGCTCCTAATGAGAGTCCCCGCAGGCGCTCAGCCTCTGGCAACGCTTCAAGGTGACTCGATCCATCCCCCCAAAAAAAGCCAACATGAGGACCACTTTTAAAAACCAGGGTGCGAGAAACCCCCCCCCCCCGATATAACACAGACGAAGGGCTAAATAATTGCGAGAAAAAAAAAAGAGATAATTTGACAAAATTTACAGGATTTTTGGAACGCTCACTCGTGGTCGAGATGTTAAATTAGGAACGTTTGAAATCCTGGCTGCCTCTAAGATGTGGACATGGGAAGTAATTAAGACATCTTGCACACAACATCTGTGAGAGTTGGGAACAGAAACTGCAAAATGGACATTAAAAAATGATGCTCCCACAGACACGCACAAGCGAAGTCACAAAAGCAATCGTGAAAACTTTATTAAGGACACGGAGATATCCAGCTGGAAATAGAAGTGTCTGACATTTAAACTTCAGCAAACTAAGATCTCTCCCCCACAACATGTTGATCTTTAAAACAAGCCCAAAATACTTTGATAAATTAGTAAGCAGAGCATATAAACCACAATACTTTTGTCATTCCAGAAACTATTGAACTAGACTTAACTAACATGGAGGAATATTGAGGACATTTCTGCTGAATATAAATATCGCAAATGTTTCCAGACTTTATTTCTTAACCTTTTCACATTTTGTCCCCTTACAACCATCAACTTCAACTCAATTGGTTTGAGTTATAGATTCAATGCAAAATGAGCTAATTTAAAAAGTTGGAGGACAATTAGTACATTTGCCAGTTTACTAAAAAATATATATATCTGTATAGTGCCTTTATATACATTAGACCAGAAGGAGTAGGATGTGGCTATAAAAGCAAATCAGTTCAAACGATCCAAAAAATCTCATAATATCCTAATCTAAAATTAACTATTTTTGTAGCTTACAGATTGGGCTTTGATAATGATGACGATGATTTATTATTATTATTATTATTATTATTATTATTATTATTATTTGGTAGTGCTGCAAGAACAAGTGGAGTTTATCAATGGAAGCGAAACCGTTCTAAAGCAAGGCTTCATTTTAGAACTGGAGTAATTTGACTGGGAGGAAAAAAAAACAACAAAAGTTGGAGTTATTGCTTTTGTGGCACCCTGATGATAAACACTACAGCGAAACAACCTCATGGAATCTCTCATAGCTTATAATTAGCCTGCATGTAAGGCCTCCAAGCTACTGATTTGACCTAAATATGGTAAAAACCTAGATATTCAAAGTTCTCACATGTAACCAACAGTACAAGACTATTATTGTGTATTATTATATTAGAGACTCTTCAGTTTCCCTGCATTAACACTTCCTTTGGATAAATTACAGCGTGTTCCACCCTCCAGCAGCTGGGCAGGAGTGAATCCACAATGCCAGGCTTCTTTTCAAAAACAAACACTTGGTCATGTAACTTTTTCAGTGCTACTGTCCAGACTTCAGTCTGCTTATAATAGGCGTCTGCCTCCTGTTTAAATAACTGTCAGCCTTTACTGCCAGGTTCTTGCTTATGTTACTTGGTGTTATGGATATTCAAAAGCAAGGCTTGTTTCTAAACTCGGGTAAAATTATAACCATCTGCTTCATACTACACTTGTGAAATGTCACGTGAAATTTATAGTTTCAAGACTGAAATTCAAAACAGTGGCGAATATGCAACAGAGTTTCAGGGAGAATGTCATTCTAAAGTGATTTATTTCTAGCATGCAGAACATATTTTGAAGGTTATTGTTCATAGCTGATAAAATATAGATAAATGCATACAAACACGCATCATTTATATGGATATACAATGTAGATTTCTTTTTTACAGCCTGTACCATTTGGCCTTAACTGAAGAACTATGAGGTATTAGAATTTTAAAAAAGCATGTGTGAGTGATTCAACATTTAAGTCTACTTTTAATGGAGAGAAATGTAAATGCATGGTAATAAAACATGACATTCAACATGATTCCAAAGATCAAATCCATGTTCTGTTCTCTGTAAATATGCACAGTGGTCGTACTCGATATTTTTAGAGTGGCCCCGCCACTGCAAATGGTAAATTTAAAGAAAAAGGTCTGACAATCGGCTGCATGACTTCCCCACCGCAGTCCAAAAACAGCTTTACTTTGCAGGCGAGTCGGAATTCTTTTATTGAGTTTGTACATTTGTTTTGCGTTTCTGTTACACATCACCAATAGCAATGGATGTTTTCTCTGCTAATCTGCCTTGACCATTCAGACATTCATAAAAACAACACAAACCGAATTAAAAAAAACAAAAAACTGGTCGACGCTGAACATCTGATTTGTTGCTTTTCTTATTTTTGTTTTATTATTATTTTAGAACAGTCCCTATAGAATATTTTAAAACCAAATTACATTAGACATTTACGCAAGTGTGAGATTTAATTTGCGTGGATCCTCATTTGATTTAGAAGTGAATGAATTGCTCTTTAGTTTTAGTCAATGTTTTCCCCATTCGAACGGAACAAGAATGCCACTGAGATCAGTAATGTGTGAAACACGACTACTTTGTTTTTCATGTACTCTGTCCGTATAACGCACTTTTATCTAATGCGATCAAAGCTTCTTTAAAGTGCTACTGTCTTTTTATAGCAAGCGAAAACAGGCCTCTGCTGCTGCTCGTTCTTGTAGAACTAATAAGAAACAATGAAGACTCGCTCCGCTGCACATTGGTCTGTACATTTCCTCCAAAAAAGCCAAGACTCTCATTGTTAGTATCTGTAGTTCTTTCAGTTTACACTGATAGTTGCTTTATCGCCAACCTCAGGTACTACGAAGAGACAAACGAGGTGCAAACTTGTACTGGTTTCTGATAACTAGTTAAGAACATTTAATGGCATTCATATAATCCCAAATGCACCTCATTAGTAGACTACATGATAAAGAAACTAGGTCCCAAGGCGCTGGTAACCACTGCTGCAGAAGTCATTTTCAGAGTCCTCTGGCTGCTCCGTTGGAGGTTCTAAGCCTTTAGGCGAGAGCAGCTGTGGCTGAGAATTTATAGTTATTTAGTATGGATTTAGGCCAAGCATGGTGCACACTGCGGTGTTTTAGTGGCAGCAATCAATCAGCAGGATCAAATCACACAACTGTGCCAGAATTCATCAGAAAAAATAAAAAAGACAAAACACAGTATGTCTTTTAAATCCAGACGGAATATACGTTTAATAAAACTCAAACGTGCAAACACGAACATCGTCGTCAAATTATTTAAGAAATTTGCTATACTATACAGTGTGGAAGAAGTTAAAAATCATCATCCTTCTGCTCCCATGTTTAAAATGTAGTATGTGGTGGTTGTTTGTGTTTATAATGCTGTATTTTATCGTTCCATTAGCTTTACAAACTTGGTCTTGTATCCTTTGCAGCTGCAATCGCCGTAGCTTTCATACACCTGCTACACCAGACGTGCAAAACTAACACAAAATCAATTGATCCAATCTCACCCTACGATGCTGTCGGCATCGAAGGACTTTGATTTGTGCTGCTTTGAACTGCCTTGTTGCTGAAATGTGCTACGAAAATAAAATTCATTGATTGGCGTCAGCATGTCTGAAATTGATGCCTTGATCTACTTTTTGAATAAGTTAGCTATAATAATTACCCAACTGCTTGAACGCACTCATCCTTACCACAGAGTATTGGAATTTTATCCCAACACAGCAAGTTGATCTTTAAATATGCTAAAAAATAAAAACGCCACATTTCATTGGATTCCACACTCTTGATACCAATACACAAAAATGACAATTAAAAACATGATAAGACTCAGTGTTCCCCTTAATTTCTTCACAGAATTTCAATATACCAACACATATGGAAAGATAAGAAAGTGTTAGCAGCTTTAGCGCTTAGCCCTTATGAATACTTTTTCTTCATGTGTGATAATGGAATTCATGTTATCTGGATGTAGCCTTCACTGATTAATGACCAGGAGATATTGCTACTCAAAGGTCAATGCTGATGACTTTTCCCCTAAGCATAGTGTTAATACACACCTGTATGCTTCACACCATCAACCTGCCAAGACACTTGTTACTTTAGCGATGCTTATATTTGGTGATAAAAAGCTAATTAAGATAATTTTAGCAATACTTTCTGCTTCTTTCCCTTTAGTTTTGACTTAACTTGTGTTCAATTAATTAAAGACAAATTCTACACTGCCTGTGCTTTATTACACTTGAGATTTAAGGTTTTTCAATTTCATTTTCCCCATGAAAAATGTATTACAGCCTGTGTGGAAAACAATTTGTTACAATAAATATGCACTACTATGATGCATTTACACTTTCTTTTACTTCTCCAGTCCATTCTTTCAGCACTCCATTGTACTTCCAGTTCCAGAGGTTTTCAGATAACCTCCCTGTCTCATCTCACACAATGCCGAATCGCACACACACACTTAAATGGCCAAAATCGAGGACACGCCTCACTAAGTTATAGATATGATTCATGAAAACAGTCAAATCACATTTTCCTGGCTCCCCCTGCATCCCCCCTTTGAGGGCACTGGTGAATGATGATCAGCTTCAATCTATAATAGGTTTTCACGGCTCCCTCGGATCAAAGTGGTTTCTGCCAAGATGAGAACATCGTCCGCGGGGCGTCCATGGTCATTCACTAGTTTGATGAACAAGAAAACCGTATCACACAAATGCCACAGCTGTCTACACTGCCAAATGTGAACCCAATTGAAGCCTCCAGGGTACCGGATTTGCATGTTTTATTTTATTTTTTTTATTATTTTTTTTCTGTGGCACCCTGCTTTCTGTGTGTATTATTACTTACAGGGTAACATCAGGGTTGCTCATTATAACTGGAGTTGTGTTTAATTGTTGCAGCTTGGAATCAAATACCTTGTTTAATGGCATTTAGTGAGGAAGCCAACAAGGGACTGGTCGACTTAGAAAAAGGTTTTATTTTGCAAAAACTACCAAAAGAAGTGTGAAAATTTTTAAACATGGGCACAAATTTGTTATCTTGGCTTTTTAAATTAAAATCTGACTTACTGACGAAAGCAGGCTAATTAGAGTCTAGCATAACGTTGACATTCACCAGCAGTTCATACAAAAGTTACAGCTGAAGTTTTCATAAACTGATGCTGCTAGAAGTCGCTAGCTGTTGATAATAACAAGCTACGCAAACTAAAGTCAACATGACAGAAGCAACAAGCTGTGAGACGGCAGCAGCCGCCGTTCAGTAAATATTTCAAAAGCCCAAAAATTGAAATGTTAAAATCAGACCCAAAAATTCTCAAAAATACAAACAGAAAGTTAAAGCTGGGTGTCAATCCTCAACAAGATGATATGGAAAAAAACATCTTTAATGTTTAAGAGCAGCTGCCTGGTTGTTAGGTTCTATATTTTTGAAGCCTCACATAAGCACACAAACTAACAACACACAGAACATACAACCATCATTTGAAAACCTTTCATGCTCGCTCACAAAAGTTGCTAATAGCTAATTCTTGGCTATCCTAATTCATCTCAATGTGAAGAAACTAGGGGGGATTTATTTTTCAAGTGTGAGCCAACAGACCTTCTGCTTCAAATTGGACAAAAGCTGGTAGGCTCCGAGGCAGTCTGGATAAGGATTTTATGCCTACTTCAAAGGAAAATCTGGGACCTTGTGAAGATAAAGGAGAGAAATACGCCGCAATCACTCACCTCAACTCAGTTGAGCTACATTTTGCTTACGGAGAACTAAAAGAAAGGCAGAATGAGCCACAAACCAACATCTGAAGACATCTACTCTTAAGGCTTGGCAAACGAGGGAACCAATTTGTAGTTCCCGTTCTTTATGGGTACACATTTACTCCAATCTGAATGCAACGGAGTCTTTGAAGTTCGCACCAAACTGCGTCTGAAGACCCATGGGCCTCATCTGAAGATCAACAATAAGCAATTCAGCAAACTCCACAAAGCATCTTTGATATGGTTTTGAAGAGCGAATAAAAGGTAATTCCTCAAAATAAAAAGTACAAAATAGAACCAGTAAAATAAAAAACCTCCACCAAAAAACCCCAAAAGACAGTACAGTAAACATCTCAAATATTCAGAAATTTAAATAATGCCTATAGCCATGTGTGTTTTCTTGTGGAAATAAAAAAAAACAAAAAAAACTTTTTGCTTCACTTATGCTGAGGTTCATGTGTTGGAATCGCTGTCCGATTCTGGGACAGCTAAAACTTTTAAACAACGTGAAATCAGGATGAATTAAGGAGGAGGTCAACAGGTGAGAAGAGTGCTTTTGCCCTTTTCCCAGGCACACAAGGTAGATTAAAGGTGGGATGAGGTGATTTGGGGATTTGTTACTCCACCAAGGGCCATTTAATCATAGCGTTGATAATAGGAGCCTCGATTAGTTGCCCCAGGCAATTCCTGGGCTCTGTTACTTCAGAACAATAATGCGTGAGCAAGGAGCTCCCTTTGAAGGTGACATTTAGGGGGGGAAAAAGGTTGCCGCAGTGCCACCATCGACTTTGATAAATTATTTTTCATCAGCCAGGAGCTTGCTCTGCACCTGTGCATGGGTCTAATGAAAGTAGAATGGACTGTATAGTGAAGCCCTGTGTGCGTGCTTCTGTTTGTGCATGTGTGCTCAAGTAAGACTGTTGGCGTGTGTGTGTGTGTGTGTTTCAGGACTGTGTAACCCAGGGGATTCTGTGTTGTCCTTCCCACTTCCTACAAATGAGAAGAAGT
>CAEGAD010007558.1:0-20851 GCA_903067055.1 Poeciliopsis paucimaculata | reverse complement strand
GATAAACTATAAATCTTTTTATTTCCACTGTAGGTTGTATAGAAAAGGGTTATGTAACCCTTTTCTATACTTTGAAACTTTGGTTTCGAGCCGTTTTTGTTGAGTAAACATGAAAAAAACCCAACTTAAAAATGTTTAATAAATATTGACTATAGTATGTGGTAATTTTTAAAGTGTCACTCTTATTTTTGTCTTTAGCTTTTAAAACAAAGAAAAATATTTAACATTTACTAAATATTTTCATCTATTTGGTTGCTGATGCTTATGGAAAATGATGTAGACAAAGAAAAGTACATAATCATGCAGATTCAGTTCGATTGGGGACCAAAATTTGAACATTTGTTTGGTTGAATCAAACCCTTTGAAAAACCTGTTCCCCTCCTCACCTGTGGGGGCGCTCCACCAAGAATCACTAAAGGAAACAACACAAAAACCTCTGACAAAGACACTGAGCGCAACTTTCTTTTTCATGAAATGTAAACAAAAATGGAGTGGCGTCAGATTTAATCGGTAGTAGGATTTCTCTTTAGCCAGTGCTAAACTAGCATGTTTGTTTTGGTTGTATTTTACCCAGAATGCCCAGCGCTGTAGTTCACTTCCTGCTTTTGGATCCGAACAGCACCAGAGTTCACTTCAACATAATGAGAAGAAATGTACTGATAACTGTCATACATGTCACTTTGTTATGAAAATTTTATTTTTTACTACATTACCTCGTGTTCAACCTGTGTCTATGCTATCTCTTCTAAAAAAAAAAACAACAATAAAACGGCTAAAGAAAGAGACTATGTGACATGTGAAACTGATCTGAAATACTCCTGAGTGTTTTAATTAAGACCATTTAATTATTAACTAAGCCAGGGAATGGGGTAGTAAATATTTACTCATTAATCTTACACATTGCTTTTAGCCATGATTATTTTATAAACCAATTTCCCTATAGTGTGTGCTCACATGTGAAGAATGCACAATAGTAAAGGGAAAGTCCTTCAACCTGCACTGCAAAAACACTAATTCTTACCAAATATTTTGTTCTAGTTTCAAATTAAAATATCTTAGTCAAATTGAAATATGACAAAACTAACTAATAAATTGAACAAATATATTTTCAGCAAGTTATAGGAGCTTGTTTAGTGCAATAATTCCTTCATATTGATGAAAATGAAATTGTAAGTACAATAATCTGCAATCGGAAATATTACTTTTTCATCAATATTAAGGAATTATTGACTTGGAACAAATTCCTATATCTTGCTGAAATGTCACTTTTAATTTAGTTTTGTCTTATTTAAAGTGTACTAAGATATTTGCATGAGAAACTAATGAAATACTTGGTAACATTTAGTTTTGTTGAAAAGTTACTTGCGAGTTGAGATAAGACAAAACAAATGCATATGCACAACAAGACCAAAAATACGCAATAAGATTACGTGTTTTTGCAGTGCAAGTACTTTCTCATGAGGAAAGCCTGTGTTTTTATACATACATATATATATACATATATATATATATATATTAGCTGTACACTGCAAAAACAGAAAATCTTACCTAGTATTTTTGGTAGAAATATTTTAAGATAAAAAACTTTTCAGCAAGGAAAAGTCAATAACTCTTTAATATTGCTAAAATATATATTTCTAGTTCTACTGGCAGATAATTTCATTTATAACTAGATATTTTTCTCATGTTATCAGTAAAAAAAAACTCAAATTAGCCTTTTTCGTTGATATTAAGGAATTATTGACTTAAATGGTCTTGCTGAAAAGTTGCTTGTAAGTGAGCTTTGTCCCATTAAAAGTGTGCTAAGATATTTGCATTAGAAATTAGTCAGATTTGATAAGATTGAGTGTTTTTGCAATGCAGAGCACAAAGTTAATAGACTATCAGTTAAGGGAAGAGTGGGGGTGCTACATATGCAGTGAAGAATCATTGGATTTGTAGAGTTAATTCGTCTACAATCGCTGTGGCTGAGCATTGATGCGCGGCGCAGGGATGGGAGGGAGGGAGAGAGCAGCAGAGAGGGAGAGCCGCTGAGCGAGCTCGTCCACTTGGCTGCGAGCGCAGGGAAGAGGCGGAGGAAGGAGGGTCTGCCTTTTCACCTGCAGATTACTTTGTCTCACACTTCGCTCACACAGAGCGCTGCAGAGAGGCGAGCCGATCGGACTTCTCTTACAGAAACCGCCGCCGTCGGAGTCTCCACTGGGGAGAAAAAAGTGCAACGAGAGGGGAGGAGGAAGAAGAAGAAGAAGTAGTTCTGGGTTTCCTCTTCAGAGGTAGGATTTCATTTACTTATTTACAACCTGCGAGGAGGTAAGTGAGCTCTGCATCTGTCATGACTTTGGCATTGGGAGGTGAAGAAGTTGGAGGGGAAATGTTGAGGAGTTTAGTTGGTGTTGGAGAGATTGGTGGTTGGCGGTGAGAGGAGAGTTGCTGTGAGTGATGGAGGAGTTGGGGGTTGAGGGGCGGCTGGCAGCCGACTCTGTAACCAAGGCAGCTGAGACGAGACAGAGCCAACAGGGGACACTGGGATTTCTATTTTTCACCCTCGCCGCGATGCGTTCGGGCGCTGCCAAGTCCCCTGCCTCATCCCCCGACGGATAAAGATTTCATTGTGCGCCGCTGTGACCGAATTCATTAAGCATCTGCCCTTAACTCCCCCTTCTAGCTACCCCGACCTCGCCATTTGCCCCGTAAACAGCTCACCCTGTGCTGCAGCAACAGTTGAGTTTCTCTGCGCTCTGCGGGAAAAAAACCAACTGAGAGCTCCTGGAAGGACGGCGTCTACCCCTGAAAAAAGTTTATCAGTGCCGCTCTCAGGACGCCACATGGGGTCGCTGTAAATGCAAATGAGCGCTTAGAGGAAATTTATGTCATAGCAACTTGGCCAGTTTGCTGCCGCTTCTGGGAATTGGATTCCAGTGACATCCTGCTGGCTAAGGACAAATACAGCAGTAAATGTGCGGGAAAATATGCAGAACCTAAGGAGTATTTTCCAAAAGGCTGTACAGCTGTGGTTAAAAATCAATCATTTTGCATTGTTAATTGTTAATTTTGACTTCCCTTTAGGGGTTCTTATCCAATTGTTTACGTTTTTTTCCAATTAATCTTAAACCGCAGTTGATTCTTTTACATTTTTTCTTGGTTTTCATCCATTTTCTACAGAAATTGTAGCAATAAAGAGAACAGCAGAATCAGTAGGACTGAATACAGTTTTATTTCCAGCTGGCCTGAATTTCTATAAATGAGCAAATATGTTCACTAAATGTCAGCGGAATCGAGGTTACTGCCAGTTTTATGCTTGTAGGTCGTTTTTAGGTGCCCTCTTGTGGCCCAAATTAAAAACAAAACACCCTGGATGGTACAAGATTCTGTCGTCACTTTTCTGAATCAGAACTAACAAGATTTATTTTGTTCATTAAGCAGGTTTGATTTAGGCAGAAAAATTGGTTGAAAAGGTTTGATACAGTTTCTTTTTGAAAACACATTAAAACAACTGGATTCTTGGGTCTTTAATGGGATAAACAAGCCAAACCAGGAAGGGGAGAACAGGGCAATCAAAATTGATGGATTTAAGTAGGAAGTCGACAGCCAGACCACTGAGGCATCTCCTGCTGAAAATGTGTGATCTTTATTATATCAGTGCTTTGTATCTGTTAAGTGAATCTCTTGATAAATAATGTTTACCCAAGCTTATTAGCAGCAGCACCAGCTTATTTTCTTTCCATTGTGCCTGAGCCAAATGAAGGAGTGCGTGTTTGATTGCAGCAGCTTTCTGACTGCGTATCATTATTTGAATTGGCTTTTTTTGGCCAAACAACATGCGGATGTGGGGACACGAACTGCATTAGTGGAGTGCAGATAAACTGTCAAGACTGATTATGTCAACAAAAGTAAGACCAGCAAATTACCGCATTAATAAATGTTAAGGAATCGGACAAACAAGCCTCTCGTTCTGCGCTTACCTTCATACAGAGTGTCTGGATTCTCGGTTATTGAGAAATGATTGATTCTCAGATGCGTGGACTTTGTTTAGGTTACCAATTTTACCCAATCACTGATCGTGATGTGTTTTGAGAATCAAAATACTTATAAATGTGTCTGGTGTGTAACTTAGCAAAATAGGCATGATTTGGTTATACGTCTGACAGATAAGTGCTTCCAATATAATTATTGGTATGTTTTGAATGATCATCAATCGGCAATAGTGGCATATAGCACTAGGTCGGCGGTATGGTGGCTCTAAGCTAATTCACAAAATTTGTTTAAAATGACTGCACAATCATTCTGGATTTGTTGCCACAAGTTGTCTTATGCTATCATTATACTCTCCTAGCTTATGTATTTTCAGAGTTCAGCCTCTTTATAGAAACCTTTTGAGCATAAACGAAGCTAAAGGTTTGTTTTACATGTCCACAAATTTTAAAAAATCAGAGATTGCACTTTGCATCTTGCTGGTTATTAATGATGTCTGCGTTAAATCTCTTTGGTCTTGCGAACACTACTGGTGATGTCCATTTGTTCTACTGCCTTAGACTTACAGCTGTGCAATAAATCAAACAATACGTACGTCATGACCGACACGTGATCAGTACCGATCGATGTTGCATCTGAAATAAGTTCAATAACTTCACCAAACTCCAATTCAGAATCACACAGCATTCTGGGAGATGTAGGCAGAGAAAACACTTTAACCGCTCTAAACAAGATGGCATCAACTAACTCACTCACTCTTTGGTTACCTAGCAACTCACCCATTCTGTGGTTACCTAGCAACAACCTGTTGAGTAACATGCACAGTAGCAGTTGACTCACCTATTTGAAAAAAAAAAAAAAAAATTAAAATGGTATGGAGTAAAAAACAAAAAACTAGTCAATATTTATGGATGTTGAGTGATGCGATATAACGCTTATATCATGGTACATTTTTCAGTCATACTGTCCAACCTTACTTAACTTTCATAGCAATTGGACATAAACTATTTTGAGATTTCAGATTTGTAAAGTTTGTTCCAGATCATAACTGACTCTAAACAAAATAACTTGGAGCCTTTTCTTCTGGCCAACGCATTTTTAAACAGGTAGCAATGACTGCAAAGGTCAGTGAAAAGGCTGAATTCAAAAGGACTTTCTGTGTTTTCGTTTTACACATCACTCTTTTCATGCCTCTCTTCACAATAAAGCCGGAGTCATCACCCCTTTTGGTAAAAAGACTGGTACAGGCTTTTATGGGCTCCTTATTGTTTCCAAGATGTGAGACACCACCCTCGTGCTGAAATCAATAGCCCAGTAAATTCCTAATTGAATGACTGCAGGGCTCAGAGCCTGACGGGGCTTTATGGGCTACCAGAAGGCGCCTTTGAGCGCGCGGAGAGCATCAAGCACCCTGCTGGCGTTGTTGTGGTCTGGGAAACAACGGCGCGTCAATCAGCGACTGCCTGGCAGGCGACAGTAGCTTTAGCGTACACACACCTGCCAAGATATGCTTCACGAGACGAAGAGGGGATCACGTTACTGACAATTAGCTTTTCTTCCACCATAAAGCAGAAGAGGGGACACCTGTGAGGCGGGTCGTAGGTGTCAGAAAGATGGAGCGGGAGCTTCGGGGTTTAAGCACAGGAACACGATGAGACTTGTTCTTCGTTCGCCGGTACTGCGCATCGGAGCAAATCCTTTTGTTTGAGCTGTAAGTCATCTGTCTGAGCTGCTGATGAAGTGACTGACCTCAGGGCTTATGCTGCTGCTGCTGCTTCAACACAAGGAAAACACAGCAATACATTGTTTGTGGAAATTTTTGAAATATCACACCTTTTCGGACAATACACCCCGCTCTCCTATTACCTTGTTGGGAAGTAGACAATGGAGGGGTGATGTAGATGTTCCTCTAAACCTCAGGAGAAATCTAATATTTCCAGTAATATCTGATCAGACACCAAATGACAAAACTTACGGGACGATAAAGTGAACTTCTATAAGTTCACGTCAGAAAGACAATATCTTACCAATTATCTTTGGTCTAGTTTCTAGTGCAAACATCTTGAAATAAGAAAAAACTAACCAACAAGTAAATTTTCAGCAAGAAATAGGAGCTTGTTTTAAGTCAGTAATTTTTTAATATTGATTAAAAAAAATCTAGTTTCACCAGCAGACAAATTCACATGTAACAAGAAAAGTTTTGAGTGCTTTTCATTAATATTAAGGTATTATTGACTTAAAACAACTCTATCTTTCTGAAATCTTATCTATAAGTCAGTTTCATCTTATTTAAAGTGTACTGAGATGCTTGCACTTGAAGCTAGACCTAAACATTTGGTGAGTATTTTGTGTTTTGCTGAGTTAACCCATCATTTTATTTTGACATGGCTTTACCAGACCATAAACTATCATTAAAGACTTTTGGTGTGGATTTATTTTATTTCTCCATTATGAAATGATTATACAACCATCTTCAACAATGATTCAACTGGCTGCACAATGCAGTTAAATTATTTAGGAAAACATAAAAACATAATAAATCACACAGTCAACAATTGTGAAAACCGTCAATGTTTTATTTATTATGGTTCTAAAGCAACTAAAACTGGCTGTTTGTAGTTTTCAGGAAGTTTGTTCCAGATTTGTGGTGCATAGAAGCTGAATGCTTCTTCTGCGTGTTTGGTTCTGGTTCTGAGGATGCAGAGCCGAACCAGAAGACCCGAGTGAGTCTGAAACTTTGATACAGTTTAAGTGATTTATAAACAAACAGAGATATTTTTAACGTCTATTCTCTGAGCTACAAGGAAGGACTAAAGTTAAACTCTTCCTGTGACATTAGTCCTGTAATCCAGGAGATGTTCTCCAGGTGACAGAAGGCCGACTTTGCAACTGTCTTTATGTGACTCTGAAGGTTCAGGTCAGAGTTCAACCTGATCTCCAGGTTCTAGCGGTAACAACTGGAGCTGCTCAGAACATGAGCTCATTGTTTCTCTTGTTTTTAATGTTTCACCAGGCGGAGCCTCTCAAACCAAAGCTGTTCACTGAATTAAGTCTGAATCCACATTCATGGCTGCTGTTCATCTATTATGTCAGAATATCACCAGCTGACACTTTCCACACCGCAATGAGCATTCACAGAAAGAGACGGCTGTTTGCTATGGCCTCTAAACACAGACTGGAGATATTAAGACATCGATTTGCAGGGAAAATGAGACAAACACTGTAATCTGTGAAGATAATTTTTCTCCTGCACTGATGGTCCTCCACAATGATCCAGAATACAACAGAGAGAGGAATTAAACACTGTATTGGGAAAGAGTTATCCAATGATGTGATGTTATGGCTGTGTGGCGTCTCGGTGCGTGTGTGCTTGAAGAGGGAGTGAAGAAGATTTTAGCACAAAAATGCTTTCAGTTATTTCAAACTATTACAAAAATATTAACACCACAATGTGGCTCAGAAAAGCACTCATATATTTTATATAAGCTTTAAAGCTGCTTATAACTCTTATAAAATATGTTTTTTAAATGTTTGTTGGAATTGGTTTCATGTCTGAGACAGACAGTCTGTGAAAAGATCGATTTCCTCAACCTCTACCCTGAGTTGCTATTGCCATGTGAAGAAATGAAACCGCTCCCAGTCACAAACAACCAATCAGAGCCAGGCAGCAGGTCTTATCGTTGTCAATCACTTTTGAGAACGGGATGCCAAATGAGCTAATGGTGGAGAAACAATTCACCGTTACAGGAAAACCATTTATCTGCTGTCATGTCAGGAAGCTGTAGTATACCAGAGAAAAACTGAGGGGTGAGCATTGTTTGGCAGCGCTGAGACCCGCCTCCTTGTTCTGATTGGTTGCTTCACGTTAGCACTGGGAGAAGACAGAGGAGCTTGATTTTTCACAGATTATCTTTCTCATACAATACTGTCACAACATAGTGACAGTTTCAATATTTTTGTGGAAAAATATTTTATAAAAGTGACATATTGCAGCCTTAATGTATTTTATGGGGCTATTATGTTAAAAGCCAACCAAAAAGTTCCACTGAGAGATTATTTCCCAAGTTAGAAATGAATTAATCTGGAAATCTCCTCAATATTCATCAATATTAAGGAATTGCTGACTTAAATCAAGTTCTTATTTCCTGCTGAAAATATACTTGTAAGTTAGTTTTGTCGAATTTCAACTGTATTAAGATATTTGTACTAGAAACTGGACAAAAACACTTGGCAAAATTTTGTGTTTTTGCAGTGTAGTGACGGACCTGAACCGACCTGACCCTCTGGAGCCACATAAAGACGGCTCTAAAGTTGGCCTTCTATCACCTAAAGAACATTAAAGGACTAATGTCTCTGGAAAATCTAGAGAAACTCATCCATGCATTTATATTAAATAGATTATGTAGAAAATGTATGAAGTACTTAAACTGGAAGAAAAGCCTTAAAATACTTCTGTGAGTTTATAAAGCACCACAAAACATTAAAGATCTGCTGCTGTTGTATCAATTTCTGCTTCTGATCTGCTCTGCATCCCGAGAACCAGAACCGAACAGTTTCTTTACATAGATACTAAAAAAAATAAGTCATTTGTACTGAGTTTCTTTTATTAATAATAAATGGAGCACTGATTCACTGAAGTCTGGTTTTAACTGTCATCACTTCCCTGTATGTTGGCACTTCAGTGTTTTGCTTGTTCGCTTTTTTATGTTTTCATCAAATGAAGCACTTTGAACTGGAATGTGCTAAACATATAAACTTGGTTTATGTTGTTGTAGGTGAAAAAAGGGAAGCTGGTCCCAGTTGTTGTGAAACCGGACAATCCTGGGAGAAATAATGTTAAAAAGTCCAAACTGTCCAAAATCAATAATTTTAAAGAGTTTGAAAGCAACAAACAATTAAAACTTTTTGAATACTTTTTGAACATGCAGTATTTGGATAGAAAAGTGTCCCATTATTCTGAAAAAAAGTGATTGCAGATCCAACACGAAGGGTTTTGTAGGTTTTCTACAGTTTATGGAGGAGCCGGCTGTGTTTTAAATTTCATTTAGAAAGAAAATAGTTTATTTCTTTTAAAAAAAATTCTTTTAGACAAATTTTATGAAAGTTGCTGATATTTGTGGTCATTTGTACTGATTTTAATAATCAACAAGCATCGTTAATAAAAGATAAATTCTTCCTCTTATTCCATTTTCGGAACATTTCTACTTGTCAGTAAAAACAACCTGCGTTAGCAGTGCAAATATACAGGATGTTGCTCTTTGTCGTCATGGTAACGGTACTTCGGACACTACTGTGTACGAGACTAGAAGAGTCCCAGGGTGAAAGGTCACCTTCCCCAAGTACAAAAACCCCAAACATAATTCAGAGACACAGTGGGATATTTTAGAGCAAAGCATGTTTGAATGGTCTCATCCAGTGTTTTTCAAATTGGGGGCCGCAGTCCCCTAGGGTGACGCCAGGGGGCGGTGTGGGGGCCTCAGAAAGTTGGAGGAAAGATGCCGAAAAAAAACATCTCAAAATTTTCATAATAATTTCTTATTTTATCAATCATTTAAAAAAATATAGGTTAAAATAATTTACTTAAATGACATTTTCTGATTGGCTGCCAGTCAAACTCACCAAGCTGCTTTGCTCTTTGAGCTAGGACGAAATGGAAACATTTCTGACAAGAAAGACCAAAGGACTCTACTGCAAAAACTGTGGAAATGAAACAAAATTTGACAGGATTAATATAAAATATCACATATTTTTATAATTAAAATAGAGGATTGTGTTGAGAAATTGTATTCTTTGGTAATAAAGTCATAATCTGATAATAAAATTTTCCGCCTCGTAACTCATGGCAATCTAAAATCTGATGGTATATGGAAGCATTTATGCTAAATAAATGTAATAATTATTGAATAGTGAATAAAAAACATTCTAAACATTAATGTTTCTTTACATATTTTGTAGCATTGCCTGTAGATTTGCAAAAGGGGACCCCAACCAAAAATAAAGACCTGAAAATTGAGGTTCAAAGATGCTCTAAATGTTGCGGGTGAAATATTCTTTCCATTTCATAGTTATTCGTAACTTGTGTTTGCTGATCTCATTAAAAAAATGCTTTGAGATTTGATGCTAAATCAAACGTGAAAGAGTCCAGGGGGCAAAAATACTTTTGCAAGGCATTGAACTCTTACACAGTTTGGGGAATATAGCAAAGAATCCAGATTTCCTTCAGCTCTTTGGTCACATTTGGTCGAAATCAAAGAAAAACCCATTGAAAAAGTAGCAAGAAATCTTTACACACGAGGCTCACATCTCGCTCCTGATATTGCGACAGAAGACAAAGTCAGACTTTTTCATAAACAGAAGCTACCGTCTCTGTAATTGCTTTGTTTTTATAGAGGTTTTGGACAATAAACGTCTTCACTGGAGGCACAGTTTGAAACACAGAAGCATCCATTTAGCCCCGGTGGACAAATGTACCGAGACAGCTGAAAGTACAGCTCTAATTTAAGCTGTCAGTACCAACACAACTAATACAACTCCAAGTAATAAGTTGGTTCCCCTGGGCTTCTGCTGCAGCCTAAATACACTGCAGTAAAGGTAAAAACTGTGCATGAAGTGGGAGAACAGGTTCTTAAATCCCCAAACTGATCCCATAAAAGAAGATGCAGATTTTCATTTGATTAAGTTATTAAATTATTCCAGTTTGAAAAATGCACTCTGAGAGGACGGATCTATCAGAGGGAGAAGGACAGGAACATCTCGGCTCTACAAATTAAACAAATTCATATTTTTCTGCTTTCCTACCTGACAAGTTTTATTATTTTCCAACTTCCAAACATTCAAGGCCATGTTTTGAAAAAAATTCAATAATATTTATTTATTTTTTTTAAATTGAGCTGATCTGACATGTGAACCTTCTCCCTCGGTAGACCTTCACAGCGCTGCGTGGAAATATACTGTAAGCCTGTTGGTCTTTAATGAACTGCTGGGGAGTCGCGCTTTATTATCCATTTGATTATTAGTGAAGCAGATCCAAACACTGCAGATAATGACAAGCGTGGCTCGTAAAATACATACTGCTCATAATAAACTGCGGCAGCCTGCTGAATTAAAAGCAGAAAATAGTGGAGACAGGTCTATAAAAGCTGCTGGGGACCCAACAAAGAAGCAAACATGGTTCAAAATCAGTTTTTCTTAATGCCTCCCTACAGTCTGCGTAGGTAGAAACTACTTCCTGACACCCAGAAGCCTCTAATGTGATGGCCGTTCTCCCCAAAACTTAAATATCATCAATTATAAATGCGCACAGATTCAGGAATAAGAACAAGAAACTTATTCCATCCTCTCTACTGCCAATTTCTGGAGCTAATCTTTATGAAAGCTTTGACACCTTTAGTTTGTTTCCAAGAAACTAAATCAGCCGCAAATATCCGTTTGCGGCTGATGACAGAGTCTCATCTTAGCGTGTTTTCTTACCCGTAATGTGATGAACTGGAATTAATTCTACACAAATTCACTGCACAACACTCCACGGCTGAAGAAAAAGCATGTTCCCGCTTGTTTAAAATTTGCTGCAGAAGATTGGGACAAGCCAGGGAAACACAAGGAGTTTTTGAGACCAAAAGTCAACTCTCTGAATGTCAACACACACCGTGTTTGGATCAGAAACAGCACAAAATCCAACATAAACCTGTTTCGATACGAGAATAAAAGCTGTGTTTTAGGGTGCTGATAGTCTGGTAGACTCCGTTCGATTTGGGAACAAAATTTCACCATTTGCCACTTTTTCAGCTGCTGCAGTTCTCTAACTCTGCACTGTCAAAATGAATCAAACCCTGTGAAAAACCTGTTCCCTTCCTCGCCAGTGGGGGCGCTCCACCAAGAACCACTGAAGGTAACAACATGAAAACTGCAGAAGAAATGAAAACAAAAATGGAGTGATGTGAGATCTAGCGGTTGTAGAATTTGTCTTTTGTCTTTGGTAAAACACCCCTATTCTTTTTTTCCTGCTAGCGCTAAATTAGCATATTTGTTCTGGTTGTATTTACCCAAAATGCCCTGCAGGAACTTTCTACACAAACGGACCGGAGTCAGACTAAAGCGGACCAAACAGGGCTGGTTAATTCACCCTTAATATCTCAACACTGAAACAAACTTTTCTTGGTAAATTGAATTGTCTGGCTGTTTGAATTGACAACATTTTCTTGGGTTATGGGTTTACGTGAATCTGTAGGAGTCACTTGTCTCTGTTTCATGTATATTGATGATCCGAAACCAAATAAATGTGGTACTTTAATAGACAACCAAACAGCTACATATACCGCGTACATCCTTTGAGTGGAAAGTTACAGTCCCCACCCAAACACCTGCAACACAAATCACCATCGATCTGTTCAAACCTTCATCCACTCTGTGGATTAAAGCATCAGGAAAAAACACAAAATATTCATCTGATCTTTGAGCCGCAATTAACTCAAAATTAAACTTCCCCAAACTCATCCATTATCTGAGACCAGGCTAAAAATAAACAGCTCATCAACCTTCAGCGGAGGCCAAAACGATCATCACCATGAATAAGGAAAACGGGTCGACCTTGGTGCTGGCAGACACTGATTATGTTTTATTGCTCCTCCCAACCAAAATGAGCCAAATACTCACCAATGTACTCCGGCGGATAAAATGGAGGGAGACGGAGAATGAGTTATAGCGTCTGGAGCTGGCGTGCTCCAGTTAACTTTTCTCTATCCTATAGCAGAGCAGAGGATGAGCTGCCATAAATCTGACCCACACATCCATTAGGTTTCTATACTCTGCAGCTCTCAGCATGACGTCCCTCTCTCCGTTTATTTTAATGTGCTGTTTTTTAACCGTGTATAGCGTGTTTGCGTGTGCCAGTTGAGCTAATTAACTGTTTGGAGAAGTGTTTTGGTTTCAATCTGTGCATGAATTTGCTCTCCGAGAGAAATGACCCAAACTGAAGAGGATCCAAGGACAGTCAGTCACATTCAATCCAAAACCGGCTCCAGCTCTAATGGCAGCGCTTTAAATGACTAAAGAGACAGAACGCCAACATTAGAAGCAGCACGATGTGCATTAAAACACTGATTATCCTGCAGTCTGATGACGAGGAGAGCATGCAAACAATCTGCAAATTAAACATTTCACTTGTTGAATCCAACAGCATAACTAACGCAGTGAGTCCTGCACATTCATCAGCAGCTTCTGAGTTACAGCACAGTTTGCGGAGCTGGAGAAACACCACAGTTTCCATCTGGGTAGCGACACAGTTTATCAATCATCCTTGTGACTCTCAGCTGGTGAGGCTGAGCCACAGTTTACTGCTTCCTGTGTGTTAATGATTAACAGTCAGGCCATATTGACACAGTTGACAAGACTGCATAGCTGACATCTTCTTGTAAAAACACTTATTTTAATGGTCCAAATTAGAGATGCGCTGATCCAATAACAATATCTGTATTGGGCCTGAAATTTGAAAAGATTCTCCGCCATTTTTCGTTTCACTGTCACACATTTCTCCATCTGTCAGCTGTATGGTCTATGGGCACATTTTTTGCACAAAATACTTGAGACTTGTCTTTTCCAGCAGCCATTTTTCAGAGTATACAACGGGAAAACCAGCTGAACAACAAAAGGTGTAGATCGGGTTTCATCGGGAGACAGTGTGCCCGATCCATGAGGGCAGATCTATTCAGTCTAATTCTACATAATGTGCTCTGAGCGATGTCTTGTTCTATTATTTATTTTGCATTAAAGGCAAACACCACGTTGCCCTGCTACTGCTGTAATATGGTCCAACAGGGTGTGTACGTGCCTGCATGCCAGGCTTGTTTTGGATGGTTCTGCAACCCGGTGCATACAGTTTATAACCTCAGAGAACAGATTTAATGCACCTGGCAGATTTATGGGCTGCATACCAACGAGTGACATGTACAGACTCGCCCAACCTTGTTTTGGTTCTTAAACAATTATGTGTGTCATTTTGCATTATGTGTCATTTTATAGCACCATCAAATGTACTTTTTGATTTAACTCCTTTGAAATTGGGCCTCTGTCTCTTTAAGAAAGTTCTATCTTTCTGAAGCCCCGCCTCTAGGTAGCCATCACAACATGGCTCCTCTATTGTCCCTTTAACAACAGTTTTACCAGCGGTGTACTGGGAAGTAGCTGCTACAACTGATGTGCTGTTCCAGCAGGTGTTTGCTGCTTGCTGCTGGCTAGTCTGAAGGAGCTGAGGGGGGGAGGAGTTGCACCTCGAAGGCAGGTCTAAGTCCACCCAGGCGTTTTTCCACATCTGAAAGGTTGCCATGGAAATTAAAGGATTAAAAGATAGGCTTGTGAAAAAGGAATATTATGGTAAGATGATGTGAAGCTAAAAATGTTGATTTTACATAATGCTGCCATTTTAATCATGAAAAAGGAAAATGATTCTACATCTATTTGGTCAGATTTGCAAAAAAAAAGAAACAAAACTTGATGCAGAAGTTGCTACTGCGGCACAGCCTTGCTGGTGTGTGCGTCTTTGTTCGTAACTTGTGAGCACATGTGTGTGTCGGGGCGTTTTTCCGTTGCGTGTGTGTGCTTGCATCAGCGCAGATTGCTCATGAAATGCGACCTCTGGAAAAGTTTCCTGTCCGCATTCTCCTCTTTGAACTCCAATCCATTATCTTCAGGTATCAAATTCGCCCCAACAGGTGTATTGTGGTAGATGATACGGGCCCGTGGCAGCCTGCCACAGATGCGGGGATGAAAGAGAAGATCCGGGTCTGTGCACACACCAACACACTCGCGTATCCACCTTGAATGTTTGCAGAAAGCGCGGGCCTCATAAAGCAGCTATCACCGGGCTCATCGGCAGCTGCGAAGGAAGTGAATCTGTTTTTAAAGGACGTGTAAAGACGTCTATCTGGGTTCCTGTCGTCGTTTTTCTTTCATACCCAGAGGCGTTCGATCGATAGCAAACAGAAACAAAGAACGTCTCATGCTATTTATGTGAAACAGAGAAGAGGTGAAACAATAAAACTCTGGATTTAGTTGTTGCCTCACGGAGATGATTTCAACCTCGGTTTTTACAAATTACCATACTTTAGACCTGCTGCACATTTTGAAAGTGTACCTTTACCAGTGGATGATATGAAAACAACTAAATGAGGAGTGTAAACGAGCATTTTGTAGAGTGAGAGCCTTCCTGTGAACTTGGAGAAGGAAAACAAAGATAAAAAGAAGAAACAACAGCAAGCAGATGGTCAGAAACACAACTGTGTGCTAGATGTGTTGTTGAGCAGCTGTATGCCGACACGTTCAATTTAATAAGCTGCAAAAATGCCAGCACTGTTAACAGCTTGTTGCACAGCCCGCTCATGAACTGCAAAGACGTTCCCTTGTTCATTATTATCACTATTTTTTACAGAAAAACAGAAAAATACACTTAGGACTACAAACTTCGATATATTCTACTGGGATTTAATGTGGTAAAGTAAACAAACTGGCCTATACCTGTGGAAATTATACATTCAAATGGTCTCTATGGCATCGGCATTTTCAGTAACAATCCGAAGAACATCAGTTTCCATTGAAAACTAGATCAAAAACTAGATCCACGTGTCAATTTTGACAATTTTCTAAACTTCTTCCCCAGCTAAAAACAAATTAAAATAATATTTAATACAGATATAAATTAGACAGAGATAATGTGTGTTTCAAATATGACTGATTAATTTAGATGCTAATCTTGCTATTGACCTAATCAGATTAGATCTACGACAATTAATCAATTATTGAAATGAAGTCAACTAAGTTAGTAATTAATTGTTGCAACAGACTTAAAAAAGGCCACTTACTGGAAAGGACAACATATTCACAGGTGCAATTAAATCAAACTGTACAAACATTTCCCACTTAAAATAAAAACACCTTCAGCTGTAATCAAGTTTTATCCAAAACTCCTCAAGCAAAATAGTTTTGGCTTCACCCATATCAAATTTACTAAAGAATTGCTGTTAGCGCATTTTAGGCAATAAAATGTTTATTTTATTATGTACAAAAAGAGATTGAATTATTTGTTTATTTGCACATTTTAATGTATTTCTAATAGTGTATAAAGGTTTAAGTGGTTAAAAGAAAATGTAATGTTGCATTTTCTTATGCGATTAATCGATTTAATGATCGATTAATCGTCAAAGTAATTGATTAATCGGTTACTAAAACAGTTAGTTGCAGCTCTGATTTTGATGTATATGTAAAGCACTCAGAAAAACATAACTGCAGTTAAAAGAGAGACATAACAAAACAAGTGCTCTATTTCCAAACAAATGCTCTACAAATGTTGTTTGTTTTGCTGAGCTCTTGAGAGTACACACAGCTTCAAATTCATCAGAGTTCCTGCTGTTTGATGCAGCCGACATCCCTGGCGCCTTGTTGCAGCAATAGGAGGGAGCGTCGGGGCCGAGCACCTCCCCACTTCCACACACTAACATGGATGAGCCGTTTGATCCCAGGGTTCAAAAGACATCAGCCATAGTCTCTGCTCCCCCCTCCCTGCTCTCCGTAGCCGATTCTCTCCTTTGAAATAACATTACCTGTGTCCTTTCTGTGAGCTCAGGAGTCTGCAGCAGCAGATGAGACAGAATAGAAAATGTAGAAAAGGAACTACGGCGTTTGTTATTGCCTCTACAATCGGTAGGGCGGATCAGTTATTCTCCCTGAACTATCGAATGTCTCCTGTGAAGGTTTATCTAAACTGGTGGGAGAGCTTCTTATCAGTTTTCACGTCTTGTCATTAAAAATTCCTACATTTGTTTGAGATTTTAATGGATTAAATTGGTTTTAAAGTAGACGCCCTTTGGTTTCATCAAATTATTGGTTGGATTTCAGTTAATAGTGTGCTAATCGAGTTTGGGGTACTTACCGACAGACTTTGTAAAGAAGACGAACACGGTCCATAACGTCGACTGGTTTGTTGACTCCACTTCCTAATTCTCAAGTTTCACCGCCAATTTTGAAAACTGGAAACCAGTAGATGATGCAGTGCCTCTGAAAAACAAGATAACAGAATTATCTGTATCATCAATCATGCTCTTTCTACTTTACACCAGGCCTATCGTCTTCTCAAATAAGATTAGCACATTAGCCCCAAAAAGCTAAGCTACTAAAATGCTAATTGTCTCAACAGCCAAGCTCTTTAAAAGCAGCAAAGACCAAAGTACCAACCAAAGAAGGATTGACATTTAAATTTAAAGCAAACATATAGATACAGGTAAATCGGACATAAAGGTAAAGAAAATCAAAATCAACTTTAACGACTAATATTTGGTCAAAGCCCAAGTAGAGGAGGAGCAAATTTAAATATTTGAAATCAAGAAAAGCTACATTAACACGGCAATTAAATTTTTTTTGTTGTTAAAATTTTATCTTTTTTCTGAAGTGGTCACTAATGCAACCATACTTAGACTTTTGTGTGAAAAGTTTACAACCACAAAACAGAAAAGAAAGATGTTACACTGTAAAGACGTTACCAAAGTAACAATGGACGTAACCAATTACTGATCAATTTTGAAGTTTTTGAGCAACAGGAGAGTTATTGTCAATGAAACACGTTAAGAAAATCGACCACATCTGGTTTGTTTTGGTGCAGAATTATGACGCAAGGCGGATAAAATATGAGATTCCTGCTCTGAGAAACCATCGATCCAACTTAGAAACTCATAATGTAGCACAAATAGATTTTTGGTTCTTCTTCATTTAATGGTAAAGTCAACATGAGTTCAGTTTATATAAAGTGGCAGGTAATCACCAACATCTCTCCTAATTTATTCCTTGGTTAATCTAAAATTACCTGCAGTATATAATAAAATGATTTGAAAAAAGGTTCCTTCCTGTCCCAACTGTCTGGTTCAACAACGTCTCTTATCTACTCAAGTGTTTGCCGTCAATTCAGTGAAGTTCCAGCTTTAAATATTTGAAGATCCGGGCAAGAATTAGGAGCAAAGAGAATATGTTAGGTGAATAAGAGTCTAAATGCGCCTGGTTCTTTCTATAAATGATTTCCAGGCAGATAAGCATAGAGAGAAAACAGTTTCCTTACTGTAAACAAAAAGAATGTTCTGTGATTTTCAATATTTTTCCATCTGAGCGAAGATTGCGAGGTCCAGATCTACTGATAAGTTTGGAAGAGCTAATTCCAGGTTTATGGTTTTTATGTACACATTCAGCTCCTCCATGTTTATGATTTAGTTTCAGACATTTTAAGTAACAGCAGAACACAAGAGGGAACAAATAATGAACACCTCAAAAAGCCTTTTCTCACCAACTAAATTCCACGCCATGTTGGTAACTTTGTGAAGCAGGCGCCAACTTCTGGTGTGAATTTAATGTCAACAGGCAAATTAGACAAACTTTTGAGCAAAAAATCATATTATGTTTAGTCTATGCCTTTACACTGATGAAGTAACTGATCATTTCACTTATAACAAGACATTTTCCCCATGTTATATGTGAAATAATCTGCCAGTGAACTAGAAACTATTGACTTAAAACAACCTGCTATGTTGCTGAAAAATTACTTGTAGATTTGTTTTGTTTTGCTTCAACTGAACTAAGACATTTGCACTTGGTCACTGGCGTTACAGAGCTGGTGTTCTATAAATGTTTACCTGGACTGCCACTTTTGTAAGTACATTTTAACTTCTATTTGGTCGTCAGAGAGAGATTAACACTGAAATTCATTCTGAGGAGACAATTTTACTTAAATCAAGTAATTTTAAGCAAATAACAATGAAAAGTTAGATGCTATCCTATAAACATCTGCTGAGAGAGTTGGCATGACAGCTCTCTTTAGTATTTTGTTTCTGAGCCAATAAGACGGGAAAAAGCCAACAATTACCTCCTTTCCTTCTGTGATAGTTTTCTAATTAAAATTGGGTGCATACATAATTTTAAGGGCAACTCAAAACGTTTTAGAGTTACATTTCATCAGATCCAAAGAGTTACACACTTGGCAATGCTGCAGTAGTTTGATGTTTATTACATAAATAAATTACCTCAAGACAATCAACAGCACATTATGCCACCGCAATCAGAGTGGTGCTTTTCTTAATTATATATTTTACACTGAAATAAATAAATAGAATCTCACCAAGTATTTTTGGTCTGGTTTCTAGTGCAAATTTATTAATAGACTTTAAATAAGACAAAACTAACTTATGAGCAAGAAATAGGAGCTTGTTTTAAGTCAGTTAAATTAAATCCAACTGAATTTCAACATATATGTTTGAGCATAGAATCTCCTGCTTGTGTAAATTATGGTATAATGCTAATTAAATCCTCTATGCACTTAAGGAACAAAACAGACTGTCAAATCTTAGTCTGTTAAAGCCACTAAGATTATGTGTTTTTGGAGTGTACAGCTAAAATAAGCTAAAAAATATGAACTTTCCCTGAGATAAAGTACTTGCACTGCAAAAACACAAAATGTCACCAAAGTATTTTTGGTCTAGTTTCACTTGACCACAAGCACACTTGAAATTAGACAAAACTCACAAGTAACGTCAGCAAGATAAGAGCTTATTTTACTTCATTAATTCTTTAAAATTGATTTTAAAAAGAACTGGCCGATTATTTCACTTATAATAAGATATTTTCCCCATATTATAAGTAGAAGTTCCTAAAAACAAACTCTTACACACTGCTGAAAGGTTACTTAAATGTTAGTTTTCACTTATTTCAAGTGTACTATGATATTTGCATTAGAAACTAGATCAGAAATACTTGGTAATATTTTGTATTTTTGCAGAGTAAGCACTGTAATTTTACACCACATCCAAATTCTTTGTGAACTTGCTGGAGACAAAACACGTCAAATCTTTAAGATTCTGCAGGAAAAGAAAGAAGTGAGACAGATGTAAGTAAATAAAGCAAGTGCAGAGAAAGCGAGATGGAGGCCTGCTGAGTGTTGGACTGTGGATTTCTCTCCCTTCAGCTGCTGGCTAAGTCTGTCATCTGCTCAGCGTTTGAATCAACATCTGGTGAAGTCGCGAACACGCAGCTTCCCGAGCCTCCGACGGCGAGGCAGCGAGGGCGAGTGAGAAGCTTACACACTCAGCTGGGCGTCACAGTTGTAAGGAGCCGACGGAGAACAACACACACGGCCCCGCCGGTGATGTATTTTCAGCACATCGCGGCCGTTCTGCTGGGAGAAATGCATTACGGAGCCGGTGCCTCGCTGTAATCACATTAATGCTTCCTGTAATGGAGTAATGCTGGATATTAAAGTTCAACTTTTAGCATTACGCTGCATTTACTGATCCTATCAACAGGTCACGACTCGGATTACACGCTCAGCATTGTAAATAAGCATGGAAGCTCATACCTATTGGGGTCTCATTCGTTTACGTTTCCTGGTGCACATCAGGAAGATGAGAGCCTTATGATCAGAGTTAACTTGGCTTATTGGGTTAATGGACATTTGCAACATTTGCAAAGCTTCAGGAAGTCTTAAATGAAACTGAATTATCTTTATCTTGCTCTTAGTTCATGCTTGTGTTTAAACTTTCAGTTGTTTCCAATGTTTTGGAGTTGAAAGTCAAGCCTCCTTGGTGCAAAATTGGTAAGGTTTTGAGAGCAATATATATATATATATATATATATGATTGCACAATATATGACTGGATAGCTCAATAGATAAGACATCGGTATATCACCCGAGAGGGAGGGGGTTCGAATCCAGTCTGGGTCCTTAGGCAAGACCCTTCAAGCTAATGCCTACCTCATACCATGAGAGATACTAAGATGCATAACATGCCGGCTCAGACGTCGCCCGGCCAAACAAGGTCTGCGTCAGGTGTTGGGGAACCAGAGCACCTTGATGACA
>CAEGAD010007545.1:0-17588 GCA_903067055.1 Poeciliopsis paucimaculata | reverse complement strand
GCTCTGTCGTACGTCTCCTCAGTGATGGTTTTACAACTCTCACCCGGGTCAAACAAGCTCCTTATCTGCTGTGGGACACTTGCACTCAGGAAGTAGTGATCAACTGCGCTTCCACAAAGAGGCCTACTGAGAAAGGAATCATGGTTACAAAGACACAGAAACATTCCTAAGCTAGAATGAAAGTAAACATATAAAACAAATCATAAGAATAAATGACAATATAAAAGAAACAAACAAATATAAGATAATAATAAAACAATTTACCCAACAATTATAATGTCTATAGATGATTCTAGAGAGATGAATAAATGAAGTTAAATTTTTAGGGGTTGTTCTGGATCATAAAACAAAAACTATGTGAATCTATTGGACTTCTAAATAAATATATCGAATAATCATACACCTTTGTTTTTCATGTGTGGGACAACACATATGGATTATTAAAAAAATAATAATTCTGACTTAAATTTCAAAATTTTGACTTTAATTTTCTGAGATCAAGTCAGAATTCTCTGATTAAAATCAAAATTTTGAGGGAAAAAATTTAGATTTTCTATTCCTATTTTTTAGTTTCCTGTCACTATTGTAGGACAGAGCATTAAAAAACTTTGTCCTTAGTGTCATTTAGGAGTATAAAGACTTACTAAAAATGAATCTGTAAACACATTCAGCTGAACTCATGTACCTCTAGTGCCCCCTTGTGGTCAAACTGTGTGTAATCAGTATCAGTTTTTCTTTTTAACTTTATGAACAAAAGAGGACAAACTTTTTATTGTAATTTACTGAGTTGCTCGTTTACCTAGTTCCTTTTACAAAAATTGTAAGTGTGCATTTTTATTTTTACTGCCCTGTGTTTTACAGCTAGCCTGATCCATTTGCTATCACACCCAACACTAATCCAGCTATTGATTTCAGCTTTTACCACTGCTAGCAACTGAGTCAGTAAAACCTCTTTCAGTTCAATATCTCGCAAAGTATCTCTCACATTGATTTTTCATAAAGATTAATGACGCCGAAAGCTTCGCTGTAGCACTGACTCTCCGGTCGGTTCTTCTGGTTGCAGGAAGTCGGGAGCCGTTGGCTCCAGGTTGACCGGAGCAGGCTGGGGAGGCTGTGCCGTTTCCATGGTTACCGGCGAGAAGGCGCCGTCTTTCCTCCGAGCCGTCAGAGACACTTACTATGCACCGGACCCGCGCAGAGCGGCGATGGAGAAACAGAGTCTGTTTGTGACGAAGCCGGCGGGCGGAGCTGCAGTCCTACTGGAGGAGTGAATTACATCACCGATGTTTACTTGTTTATTTTGCAAACAAATAATCTAAAACAAATGCAAATAGTAATTTTTTTTACATTCAGGACGTGGAAATTAGGATGTTAATCTTTTCTTTTTCTTTTTTTTTTTTTTGCTTTTCTACAGATGGGAACATAAGGACCAAATATATACTTTTGTGATGTTTTCTTATAATTTTCTAAAAATTAATCTGGGAGATAATGTCAGATAATTTTGTATCCAAAAATAAAACCAAGCTGTAAAATAAACTCTGTATTTGTAGTGTAGAAAATACTTGTACACTTTATTAAGGAATAAGTAATGTCCAATCAAGTTTAATTAAAAGGCAAAAGAATAAAAACACGGACGGTTTAATTCACTAAACCTAAAACAAAACAAATGGAAAGTGTAATTAAAAAAACATCTGGAAATTATGGTGCTAGTTTTTTATTTTAATTTTCTACAAATGGTGACCTAAGGGCAAAATATCCATCTGTGAGTGTGACATGTATTTTCTTGATTTTTTTAAATTAATCTGGGAGATGGTGTCAAATGACTTTCCACCCAAAATAAAACCAAACTCTAAAAAATTTACGTTTGTAGAGTGTACATTTCTTTAAGGACTTTAAGGATAAATAAAATATAAGGTTTAATCATCTCTAGATGAGTTTTGCCTTCTGGGCTGTTTAATTCACCAAACTAATCAAAACAATTTTTTTAATATTGAGGAGATGGAAATGATGTTATTTATTTTTTACTTTTCTACATATGGTAAAACAGGAACAAAAAACTAAAAGAACAAATAAGGAACAAACCAAGGATGGATTGAAAAAACAAAGAAAGAAGGTAGGACACAAGGAAGCAAGAATATGTCCTATTTTTCTCTATTTTTTTATTTTGTTTTTTATTCTTGTCCAGATCTGGAAAATACTAAAATCAAATTCCAGAGACCCAGAAATTCCCCCAGATTTTCCGGTTTCACCAAACCCTTGACACGACTCACAGTATTAAAAAATGAGGTATGCTTCGTAATCATTTGAGCTTCGATTTACCCAAGTAATATAAAAAAAGCTCACAGCTTGGGCTAGGTTTGTCAGGTCCATGCAAATATAAAGTATGTCACTACAATATTCGAACCCTTTGGACTTTTTCACATTTTCTTACATTACAACAACAAACTTAAATGTATTTCATG
The DNA here is from genome assembly GCA_903067055.1 of Poeciliopsis paucimaculata. Taxonomy (NCBI): domain Eukaryota; kingdom Metazoa; phylum Chordata; class Actinopteri; order Cyprinodontiformes; family Poeciliidae; genus Poeciliopsis; species Poeciliopsis paucimaculata. The sequence continues at coordinate 15,126 of CAEGAD010007545.1, read as the reverse complement.
TGAAAGAGAAGCATGAAAATATTGCGCCCACTTTTAATTTGATCCAGAAGTTACATAATTAGTTAATAGAGTTCAATAATGCCTAATTAATAGAGGTATATGTTGTGAGAGCAAGGGCTCCCAAACATAAAAAAAAAATAGAGCCATTGTATCGTTTATGATTTATTGTGATATTTTTTTTCATGATAAGAATTTTGATTTATTGTTGTCACCATAAATTCCAGGTGATGATGTTTAAAATCTCTCAGAACTGTCTGGATTGTTATTTTTACTGTTTTCTCCACTGTTTGTTAAATTATAATATCAGTAAATATCAATCAATTTAAATACATGATTAAATGCAGTTACAGTGTGTAGTTTAGAGATAAATCACACTACTTTATGTGACTGATATTAAAAAAAACTGATATTGTTTTCAAGAGAATTATTTGTATTTGTGGCGCTATAATTACTCTGCCATGAGGTCATTGTGCTACAGTTATATAAGAAATAACTAAGAGTTTTTATGATCACTTTTATTGTTATTGGAATAGTACCACATAATATTATGATATAACTTGAAGTCCATATCGCCCAACCCAACAAGAGTGACAGTTGGTGGTCACCATAGCAATCGGTAACTGACAGTTTGTCCCCCTTTTTTTCTGTTGGCATTTTGTATTTATTAGGTTCAGCTCTGTTTTTTTCTCTGTAAGTATTCAATCTTAATACATATTGTAGATTCATTTAGTCATATACAGGGTTTCATGGGTAATTTTGCCATATTTTGTATGTTTTTTGACTGTTGTTACCATAATTAGTGTGCATTTTGATTGTGTTTAATTCTATAACTGTTAACTGCTCCTCATTGAGAACCATTAGTTTGTTAAGGGCTATTTATTTTTATTTTATTTCATTTTATCTATAGAGTCAGAAGCTGCTGGACTGAGGTTAACCCCCAACTTTATTTTCTCTTTTGTTAGAATAAATACGGTGAACCTGAGTGCGTCTGTTGTGAAGTCAACCTACTGGACCTGAGACAAACAAAGAAGGGTTACATATGTAAGCAATAACCGGCGCTGTTGAGCGTATATATATCGCTCAACAGCGATATGTCATAGTGGACCGCTAAAACGTTCCTGCTCCTCATGTATGGAACACCAAGAAGGCCAAAAATGTCAGAGCTTTTTCACTGCGAACAGCTGTAATCAAAATCTAAACCATATGGAAATGAACCCTACTGCCAGACAAATCGCTTTCCTTGGACAACAAGTCAAAATACTCCAAAAATTACAAAACAAACTTATAGGATTTAGGAAAAACACAAGCATACATAATACACTTGAATTTTGTAGTCTAATAGTAGGTAGTTAAGCACATAAATATGATTACTTTATGCAATTCGGGTACATTTCTAAATTTTTTTTCATCTACTATGTGATCCCTTTCGACTCAACTCAACTTCAGGAAACTTTTAGAAAAACAATATAAAATGGGTGTTAATACTGTGGTTAGGCACTTGAATCCTCTAGCGTTACTTCAGCCTGTCTGCTTTATGGCTCTCTGCCGGTTCTGCTGAGACTTCGTTCTTCCTCTTCAGTATAGTTTCTATCCAGCTGGAGCTCTGTCCTATTCTTTCCAGGGAGCGAGTGGAAGATAGTGTGCTCACTCTCATGTTTTTGCCTGAGGTGATCAGCTCTCCGTAGCCTTGCTGGTGGGAGAAGGCGTAGGCAGAGCGGCGAGAGCTCGTCCGGCGGACTCGCCTCAGGTTCTGTTCCTGAGGCCTTTGTTTTTTCCTGGACTGCTGCAAATGACGAACCTGTGAAGACGAACCAGCGATCTCTTCATTCCCCAACGATTGTCAGACTTTACAGCATCTTCTATACTGACTGGACAAGACAACAGTCTACACTGCTAAAAAAAATCTTAGCAAGTATTTTTGTTCTACTTTCTGGTGGAAATATCTTAGTAGACTTAAAATAAGACAAAACTAACTTACAGGTAACATTTCACCAAGATATATGAGATTGTTTTAAGTAAATCATTTATTAATATTGATTTTAAAAAGTACTGGTTCCACTGGTAGATTAATTCACTTAAAACAAGACGTTTCACATGTTGTAAGTGAAATAATCTGCCAATGGAACCAGTACTTCTTGAATCAATATTAAGGAATTATTGACTTAAAACAATCTCATATATCTTGGTGAAAAGTTACCTGCAAGTTAGTTTTGTTTTATGTAAAAGGTACTAATATGTTTGCACTGGAAAATGGAACAAACATACTTGGTAAGATTTTGTGGGTTGTTTTTTTTGCAGTGTATATCTTGCAAGTACAGGGTGTAAACAATGTTTGCCCCCGTACCTAAACATGTCTATATAATATAATAATATTGTGTACGGCATTGTAAATACTGATGAATGACTGTTTCTGCAGCATTTTACTGCTAAATCTGGTTTATTTCTGTTCACTGTTACTGCACCTTGTCTGTTATAGTTGGGAAGAGGTCGACTCTCAGAAAGCTCACGACTAAGCCAGGCAAAATGCACACCACAGTGGTGAGCAGGATGACCAACCACACGCTCTTCTCAGAGAGACAGTTACGAGCCGTACCTGTGGAAGAACAGCAATAGGAAATTCCTTCTGCTTCGTTTCCACCAGTCTTTTTCTTTTCTTTTTTTTAATCATATTGAGCCAAACTCACCAATAAATGGGAAATTACTTGGAAAGATGCCAAACAGGCCGTCACTTTGCATTGCAAACAGAATGGCAAAATACACGATCAGGCTGCCCCACATAAACAGATGATTGACTGCTGTCCAGTAGTGTGTATCCAGTCCAATCTAATAACAAAAACATCACACATTTAACAAGTAGGATAGATCTATGGGCGATACAAAACATTTTTTTGCACAAAATTATTTTTAAATAGTGAGATTTTAACCTGCTCAGTTTGTCTATCTTGAGCTGTTTTTGGGCCTCTTGTCACTTTAAATCCAAATAAGTTGCTTCTGGCCAACTCAACGTTTACACTCACACATGAAAATAGCTGCCGACAGATTCAGTTCAATATAATTTAAAAATACTTAATTGAGACCAAAGGGAAAATTCTTCAAAGAAGTTATTGTAGATGGTAAGTCCAACTTTTCCAGCAGCAGCAATGAAAAACAGGCTGGATCAGAGCTCTGTTTGGGTTGCTAGGTAAGGGGGGAACTCCACTGGGGTTGCTATGTAACGGGCTGGGCTTCGCCAGGGTTGCTAGGTGCTGATATGCGAAGTTGCATTTGGAAGGCTTTTGAAGCGGCTTATTTTCCAGACTCCAAAAAAAATTAAATTATTGCTCAAAAACAGCAGGGTGTTTCTTCTAATCACCTGGGCCGTTTTCAGAAGCAGTAGAAATCCAAATGGAAGTATAACAACGTGCAAAATCCCCTTTAATGTACAGTGTTGGTTATTATTATTACACGTCACTGTGTGAGAACAGTTCAGTCTGTTCAGACTCACCTGAACACTCACAACAATGACCAACGTTGTTGCTATGGTGACAGCAAACGCCTGCTGGTCGGAGAAGTCGGAGCCGTCGTCCCTCAGCATGACGGCGAACGCTCCGTAGGGAATAAAGAAAAGCAGGAATGACGTCACCATGCCTTGTAGCGTGCAGAGGAAGAACTGGCGTTTGTTGAAGAGCAAGTTCTGTTGGCCCGGTTTGTACAGGGTCGGGTAGCGAAGGCTGTTCTGGTCGTTGACGTCCTGGCAGAAATAAGATGGTAATTAGATAAGTTAAGCAGATCCTCTTTATTAAAGTCTAATATCTACAGGACATTAATTAGCAAGACAAATAGTTAGTTGAAGGTAATATATAGTGAGTAAATTAGTACTAGTTATGGCATATGGGTTCAAGAATTAGTAACAGATTAGTTGCATTTATTGTGGTGAGGATATATTTTTAAATATCAAGGAAGTTTGTTATCTAAAACAGTAAAACAGGGCAGCATAAACCAATATTCACCTGGATGGCCTGACAGTGTCTTGAAAAGACAAAAGTTTTGGAAGAATTAGGAAGCTGACAAACTGTGGACATAATTTTTTAATCCAAAAAGACGCAGCTTAAGCCAGGGGTGTCCAAACATTTGGGCATGGAGGCCAAAAATGTCAAATTCCCAAGTGCTCTGGGAACCAGAACATTTCAATTAAATTATCTTTCTTTTTAATTAAAAATGAAGAAAAAAAAAAATCTCCTTTTTATTTTTATTTTCACCAGCGAAATAACACGTTTTAATTAAATTAGCAATTTGTATTTTCTAAACAAACTAAACAAAAAGAGTTTTACAGGTTTGCCAAATAAAAAAAGAAAACAGCTAACCATATCCTAATTTTCCAGGTTGATTATATTTTCAGCAACAAGAACAGTCGTTCACTCTTACTTTATTTTGGTAAGTTTCTGCATTTTAGTAAAATCCACAAGATGATTTTGGTCCCTGTTACTAACAAATTAAATTAAATTGAAACCAAAACACTTTGAGTTCCGCCTTACATTTTCCATTTCAAGATTTTAATTGCATCTGTTTTGAATGGCTTGTAAAAATTCAATAAAAATTTCGCTCTAACATTGTTTTTATATGTATATCCGCATCAAACTGGCAAATCCAAAGTTAGGCTATTCTTGAGTTCTGATGAGGGGCCGCACCGGAATCATTCTGCGGGCCACAAATGGCCCCCGGGCCACATTTGGACATCCCTGCCTTAAGATATACAGCACCTTCAATTTGTATGGCATCCACTGTAAACATGAATTTATCTTCCATTACAGTAGGATACTATAATATGGCAGTTTATGTTTATTACTTATTCCATGTTTTTTAACAATACCTGATCAAAAAGTCCCATCGCCAGAACTGGTAACGATGTATAAACAATATTGAAGAGGGTTATGAACCACTGGTCGTACACAGTCTGTGGGAAAAAGTAGTTTAAATAAGTGTTTTAAAATAAAACTGGTCATATATTTTAATGTAAACGACAGTTTTCTCACCTGTGCTGAGAAACCACAGAAGAAGCCGTACCAGAAGTGAACCAGGGTGAAGGCAAAGTTCTTGTAGAAGAAGTAGGCCAAGAAATTACACATTCGGAAGTAGGACCAACGCCCGTGCACCAGCAGCAGCCTCTGCAGGTACCGAAACTGAGCGAAGGAGTAATCTGAGGCCAGAACAGCTTGCATCCCCTCCTGTCCGCTGATGCCTACGCCGATGTGGGCGGCTGACGCAGCACAAGAAAAAAGCATAATGTGGGTCACCCAACACTGGAAAATCACATATCACAAATTCACATATTGAAGATAATATTTAGGATTATAAAGTTCACACCTACAACTGGGGGCACACAATGAAGGACTCCTTTTAATAAAACTGTTGTAATAATTTACATAATAAGATTATAACATGAAAAGGCATAAAATGTTTGCACATTTTCACTAATTATTATTAAAAGCAAAGAAATTGTTTTATGAATTGTCTGTTGGTTTGTAGTTGGATTAGTTTGCTTGGTTTTAGTGAAATCTGAATTATCAGACACTGTAAAAACACAAAATCTTACCAAGTAATTTTGGTCTAGTTTTCAGTATACATATTATAGTGCACTATACTACTACTTACTAGTAGCTTTTTAGTAAGATATAGGAGCTTGTTTTAAATCAATAAATCCTTAATACTGATGAAAAAATACTAGTTCCACTGGCAGATTATTTCACTTCTAAAATGTTTTGTTAGAATTCTGACTTTTGATCTCCAAAGCTAAAGATTCAGAGATTAAAGTTTAAAAAACCTGAGATTAAAGTCTGATTCTTAATCTTTTTCCTCCGGCCATAATTCTCTCCTGTACTTTTCAGAAAACAAAGTGAGAAGATCAAAACAAAAGTTTGGAGACGTCTCCCATCGGCACCAGCTGTTACTCACTTTTGATCATGCTGACGTCGTTGGCGCCGTCCCCCACGGCCAGCGTGACGGCCATCTTGCGCCTCCTCACCAGCTCCACCACCTGAGCTTTCTGCATCGGCGTGACCCGACAGCAGATGACCGTTTTACACAAACAGGCCAGATCAAGCAGCGCCTGCTCCAGCTGGGGCTCCAGCGCGTGAGCCTGCGGGCCGAACACACACATCACACCTGATTAACACACCGTCCCACGGCGGCGCTGAAAAAACGACCCTGCCAAGGCAGCAGTGGACCGTTTCCCATCTGGCTGCAGGCGGTAAGGAAATGGATGTTAATGAAAATCCGTAATGATTAGCAGAAAGCAGGCCAGCAGCTTTCTGCTAATTGGACTTTATTTAGTCGACAGCAGGTGAAGAGAAACACAACATTCAGCAGAAAGACAACCAGAGTAAAAGTAGCACTACTTAAAAGTATTTGGTAAAAGGGCAACTCAAGTCCTCAGTAACTGATGAAATTATCAATCATTTAATATGTAAAAATTACATCATCAGACGGACCAAAATATAAAGATACGTGGAAATTTAGGTATTTATTGATGAAAATTACAATAATTCATATAAGTAGCAAAAAATAACCAAACCAGGCAAAATAAAATTGTATAAAACTTTAACAAAAACTGCAGGTGTTTCTGTGTCTGGTGAATTTTGGGTTAAAACCAATTTTGGGTTTCTTTTTCATTCAGTGGGTAGAAAATACAGACATTTTACTCAAGTAAGAGTAGAAATACTTCATAATAAGATTAGTTGACTAGACGTAACAAGTACAGCGTAGTAAAAATATTCCAAAAAGTAATTTTTTTCAAAAAAGTTACTCAAATAAATGTAATTGAGTAAATGTAACTAGTTACTACCCATCTATGCTGCTTAATGGTGTAACACCTGCTGGGTTGAAACCCAAATGAAAAGCAAGTAACAGTTCGATAACAACTCACCAGACTGTGACCACTGATGACCAAGGCATACTCGGAAATAATAGTTTCTTCAAACACTGAATCTTCTGCAAACATGTCGCCTTTCTCGACGTCTCCTGTGCTGCTCACCCGGCTCAGGCCAAGGATGTTCTCCTTAGCGTTCCTAAGGAGAGAGGGAAGACCTACTATGCTTGCTTGAACAGGTTAGGGCTATAAAAAAATATGTGCATTACATTACAAAATCACTCTTAAGACAATGACCATTTAGTTTTGAGCTCCTTTTAAAATGAGCTCTTTTAGGGCCTCTTGTCTCTTTAAGTTTAAATAAGCTGCTGCTGCCCACCCCCCAACTCAATGTTTACACTCGCACGTGAAAATTGCTGCAAACAGATGAATTATACAACCGTATATCTTCGAAAACCATTAGTAGCGCCTCCTGCACAACCAACAAGAGAATGCAACAAGTGGTTTCTGGATGGTGAGTCAACAAGAAAACACTTGTCTTTTCCAGTAGCCATTGTACAGAGGTAAAAACAGCTGGGCAAAAGTGTTGGAGTTCCACGTGGGTTGGTAGGTAATGGGCTGGGATTTTCTGGGGTTGCTAGGTAATGGTGCAGTTCCTGCTGCTTCGTGATGTTAGTTTTTGGATGTTTTTGAAATATTGCTAGAAAAAAGGACAAAATTTATAATAATTTAATAACAAAAAATAACAAAATCAGGCCAAAGAAAATTTCTTTCAGTAAAAAACGTATAAAACTTTAACAAAAACCGCAGTTGTATGTCTCTGGTGAATTTTTGGCTAAAAATGTTTGTTTTTCCTTCACTGGGTAGAAAATCCAGAATTTTCTTTCAAGAGTAGAGCTACCTCATTATCTCTTTTATTACTCAAATAATCTTATTACTTCAGTAAAAAAATTACTCAAGTAAAAGTATAGCATGATAAAAATATTCCTAAAAGTAATCTTTTTTTTTTTTCCAAAACGTTGCTCAAATAAACGTAATTGAATAAATGCAAATAAATTGCTACCCAACTTTGCTTGTACGTTATGTTCTTTTTCTAGTGCACTGCGATATTGGCACTATAAATATTTGACCAGAAATATTTGATAAGATTTTGTGTTTTTGCAGGATAGTATATTTACCTCACTAAATAAAATAAAAAGTCAAAACAGAGTTTGTTGTAGATTTTCAGTCGTCCTGAACATCGTGACCCTGAGTGCTTCATATAAGATCAACAAATCGCTCATTATCAAACAGTTTTTCAGTTCTAATGAAAGTTTAATTTTAGCAGAAAACACAGCCACCCTGCTTTGGGATTATTAATGTTTGGTTTCCAGCCTGTTGCATGAACGCGTTGCGTTTACCTGAGCTGCTGCTGCACCTCCAGCTGCGTGAGCCCAGAGATAACAAACACCTCATTCATGTCGTCCCGCAGCATGTTGCAGGAGTAACCGATGCTCATCGCCGTCTCTAAAATAACACAGTTCACAGATCTGAAACTCTCCAGCATGTTAGCAGCTACTCATCATCCAGATTTATTCAGTTGTTAACTACCTAGCTTATCTCCTGTTAGGACCCAGATCTTGATGTCGGCTAGATTCAGACAAGCGATTGTCTCCGGCACTCCTTCTTGAAGTTTGTCCTCTATCGCTGTGGCCCCAAGAAGCTTGAACCGAGTCAGAAGTCAGTCTGCAGCTGCGAGGTAAGATTCATTGTTTCAACAATGCAAACAAAAGGACGCCAGTTTTACCTTCATGCCTTGCTCTATTTCCTCGTAGAGAGCAGCCAGCTGCTCTTCACGGTTCTCAAGCACAGTGCTCACATAGTGAAGCTTCTTCTGCCACACCTGATAATATTCTTCGCTGAGGTCTTTGTAGGCAAGAGCTAGAGTTCGAAGCCCTTCTCCTGCAAATTCCTGTGAGGAAACGAACACAATCAACAACTCTGGAGTCAAAGACAGTTTAAAAATCAGTCAGCTAATTAAGCAGAACAGTTGAGTTTTAAAAGCAATCAAAGCTGCAGCACTGCTCTTTTGTGTTCTTTAGTCAAAATGCTAATACAATCTGGATACATGTAAATTTTAAAAAAATATTCAAGGAAAACCACGTAGATCCAATTTAGTTCAGCTGCTCCAGGAGCGCTCAAAGCACACAGATGCATTTTGTCACTTAAATCTGTTCAGTCAGACTATAATCCATAATCTATAATCCACTAGATGTATCTTTTTCAGGTTTATAAATATTTGTTCTGCATGTTAATCATGGCTTAAAGAATTAATAATATTACATAAATAAACACATAAATTAAAATAAAAAACTCGCATGTGAAAATGGCAGCAAACAGATACGCAACTATACAACTGTACATCTTTGAAAAGCAGAAGTGGAACTTCCTGCACAACCAACAAGAATGTAGCAAGTGGTTTCTGAATGGTAAGTCAACAATGAAACATTTCTCTTTTCCAGCAGACACTATACAGCAGTACAATCCGCTGACCAAACATGTTGGAGCTCAGCTTGGGTTGCTAGGTAACAGGCGGAATTCTGCTGGGGTTGCTAGGTGCTGATATGTGGTGTTACATTCTGAGGGTTTTTCAAAAAATATTAAATTATTGCCTAAAAAACATCTGCGCGTTTTTTTTTAAGTGCTACTGCTGTTTTTAGAAGCAACAGAGACCCAAATGGAAGCATAAAAACATTTAAAATGTGAATTTTGCATGATAGTTCTCCTTGAATTGCTCAGGTAAAACTCACACTGAGGTGTTCTGAGGTAGCGTACATGAGGTCTTCGCTGGACGGATCCAGGCGGTCAAAGATGATCGTGTCAGCTCCTTTGCAATATAGTTTAATCTGACCTTGGGGATTCCTCACTGGATCAGAAAACAAACCAAGCAACGAAAAAAAAGGGCTTTAAAAAAAATAACATAAGCTAGGACAACAAATAAGTAGATCAGGAATGTCAAACTCGTTTTCAATTTAGGTCGTATCACGATCATGAATGTTCTTAAAGGGCCGGTTGTGCCAGAATCTATTGATAAAACCCATTAAACTGTATGTTTATGTTGTAAACAAGTATGTCTTTAGCATTGAACGTCTAAAACTGCGAATTTGTTTCATTGTAAAAACTAGCGTGCAGTTTTAAGATTATGTCAGATATTTTTACTTTTTTTATGATATGAATGTTATGGTTGTGAGGGTGTGTTTCTTTTTGTGTGTACATACAGCTCTTATTGTGAAACTAAGGTTTTATTTCTGTTAAATCTCACTGTTCATCAGTAAAGCCTCATCCTTCATTTGGAGGAATCTCTTGATTTTTCATGATCATGGACTCGCAAAATACACTGATGCAGTTTGGCAGATAAAAACTGCTTTAAATTGATCGATACGATAATATTTAAGCACACAACTGTTAAGTTAAAGGTAAGTTATTTATGCGTCTCTCTGGAGTCCAAAGTGGGCAAAATTTGGCCCGGGTCTTGAGTTTGACACGTGAAGTGGACAAAAAGTCGCAGACAGTAAAGGACACTAAAAGTGAGCAGTTTTCTTTCAGATTGCTAATAATAAAAGTGGAGTCATGTTGACTGCTAGTGCTATTATATGTAAAGACCTAACCAATGACACTCATTCTCTTGCGCACGTTGTTGAAGTCCAGTATGGCCAGCAGCTCGTAGGTAGCCACTCTTCCCATCTCACAAAGCGTGATGGTTTCTGGAGTTCGAGCCCGGAAGATAAATCCAAAGTTTCGTGCTGAAGTTACCAACGCTCCTTCATCCGGTGACTGTGCCTGGTACACCAGATTCCCTACATTTAAACAGAAATAATGATCAGCGAAAAAACGTCCTGAAGGATATAACTGTGACAGGTGTGTGTAGCTTTACCTTCACTCTTCTCCTCTGGCATGACGGTGTGACACAGAGCCAGCAGTCTGAAGAAGTCCTGTGCTGCAGATTCCTGCTGTTTGACGGCTTCAACCAGGCTGCAGTCGTAAAACTTGAAGGCTTTATCGCAGAGCGGGTTGAAGGAAAAGTCTACGCACGCTGTTTTCTGAGGATACAGATGGTTATCGTCAATTTATTTCAGAAATAAAAGTGACGTGTTAGAGAAGCAACAAGATAAACTAAACTGAGATGGGATCCGTGTTTTCACCTGATAGTCTGGTAGACTCGGCTCAATTTGGGGCTAAAATTGCAACATTTGTTACATTTTCAGCTGCTGCGTTTGCTTTCACACTGCATCATGTCAAACCAACCACACTGTTTGAAAAACCTGTTCTTTTCCTCGCCTGTGGGGGCGCTGCACCAAGAACTACTGCAGGAAACAACATAAAAACTTCTGAAGAAGACATAATCGCAACTTCCTTCGTCACAAAATGTAAACAAAAATGGAGTAGCGTCAGATTTTAGTGGTTTTAGGATTTCTCTTTTGTTTTTGGTAAAAGACAGCAAGCCATTTCTCCCACTCGCCCTTGATTTGAGCGTTGTTTTGGTTGTATTTACCCAGAATGCCCTGCTCAATAGTCCAGGGCATGTGGAGCAGTCTCCAGTCTGTTTGCATCCACATTATGCATTCGAACCGCACCAGAGTTCACTTTAACGGAACCAAGACCGAGGTTTTTAGGCGGACCAGAGTTTGCTTTTTTGGGCCACATCAGAATTTGATTACGCATTCACACCTCCGTGAACGAACTGGACTTTCTAGACAAACTAAAGTTAGATTAGAGAGGACTAAAAATACTTTAGATATGTGGATGCTGACATTAGTGTTGGGGATGTTTGTGCTGCTGCAAAAAATAGGTAACAAGCTGGTATTTTGATGTACATAAATACATATCAGAACTGAGAAAAATATATTGATAAATATCAAAATAAACCTACCAGTCCTGAGCAAAGCCTGAAAAGCTGCTGCCATAATTTAGCTAAATATTTTGTTTCTGGACCATAAATCACTTCCTTTACTTTATGCACAGCAGAAACTCATAATTCTATTACTCTGCACATCAAGAGGAGTTTTTTTTTATTATTTTGAAGCATCAGACGACACGTTAGTTTGTGAAGATAATGTTTCTGAACAGAGTGGGTGTCTTGATAACAAGAGTGGATTTGTCACTAGTGCCCACTCATCAGGTGGGTAAGTTAAACTGCAGAGTTATTTGTAGACCGTAGTTTATGGCAGTTAATGCATTTTATGACCAAACAACGCTTTAGTTATTGTCTGAAATCTACATGACTTAAAGTAGATCAAACTAAATTAGCTAAATTTAGCATATAGATTTAAAGTACAAACAAATATCGTCTTGTCCTTTTTTGTTGTTACAGTATCTGTTGCAGCTTTTGTATTTTATTGACCCTTCTGAGCCATCATACCAGACACCAACAGCACATGATGAACTTCGTCTTTCAGCATGACATTGAATCAAAGCGGCTTTAAAAAATCCCAACAAAAAAAGTCTAAAGTTTTGCTACAGCCCTGTCAGAAGAAGGTTGTGCAAAGGAAATGTTCTCACAATATCACAGATTTGGACCATTTAGACAAAAATAGCTGGGAAAATATGTCCAAGTCAAGATGTGCCATGATGAGAAACTGCAATCCAAGAGGATTTAGCTTTTAATAAACTACTATTTTAAGTAAATGGCCACTTCTGGAGTCAAATTGTTTATGTATTTTCTATTTTCTCCCCATAGAAAATTTCTTTCGTGAATGATTTGTTTTTTTCAGTTGAGTTGTACTGAAGATCTGAAATTATTTTTCAACTAAAACAGCCTTTTTAACAGGACTGTTCCATTTTTTTCATATGCAATTATGAAAGAACATAACTTTAAAATAAATAGTAAATAAACATAAAGGAGTTAAATCTAACATACCTCTGTAATTTCCACCTTCTGGTTGAATTCATCATAGACATCACCTTGAGAACAAATGAAAAATTCAAACAGTTCAGCATCTTGTTAAAACTTAAACAATAACTCCAAATAAGCCTGAAAAGGTTCTTGATTGTCTGTTAAATGAACAATACAGTGGAATCAAAATCAGATGTTTATTTTCACACAACCTAAACTACATTTACAAAATAAATAACGGGAAATGAAAAATGTTTTTCCATTGACATTAACTAAATTATATCTCACTTAATTAGTTGTAATAATCTTCCTGCAAAAAATGAATAACCAAGTCAAACGGCTCATAAATCCAAAAAACACACAAGTGTTTTTATTGTTGCATTTTTTAAAAACAGGAATATTTGCAGGACTGTCACAATAACAAATTTTGCTGGACAATGTATTGTCCCAGAAGTTATTGCGATAGACAATAATATTATTTTGAGACCATTTTCAAGTGATATAATGGCAATGGCATAAAAATATAAGAACGCATTCTCAAAAATTAATAACATTTAAATTCTAACAGACATTTAACATTGGAAAACATTTTAAATAAACAAAACAACAAATAAAATTAATGAAGTCTCTGTAAATAAAATTGTCCTTTAAAAAAACAGCTAGTTGAGACCAAAACACATCCAGTTTTTGGAAGAAAGAGAAAAACGAAAAGCCATCCAAATGGAAATGATTGAGTTTGATTTAATTTATCATTGACTGATTTACTGTGAACCAAACTTGTCAAACTTGTCATTTTACATTTATATATTTGTAAATGTAAGTCCTTCTGTGTGGTTCAGATGCAAAAACACAAAATCTATTTTTCCCATAATACGAGTTAAACTGTCTTGTTCCACCAGGCGATTACTTCACTTACAACTAATCTTTTTCATCAATATTGAGGAATTAAGGAATTTTAAAAAACTCATATTTCTTTATGAAATGTTACTTGCAAATTAGTTTTGTCTTATCTCAAGTGAACGAAGACATTTACACTAGACACTAGAAACTAGACCAAAAATACTTGGTATTTTGTGTTTTTGCAATGTTTACAAAAATTAATGTCTCCATTTAATGATATGGGCATTTGTTTTTATATTTAACGGCGAGATTAAAGAGCCTCACTCGTACCGTACGTCTGCCCATTAATGGAGCACTTGCTGAACACCATGATGTTCTGTGTCAGCGTGCCGGTCTTGTCCGAAAAGATGAACTCGACCTGTCCGAGCTCCTCGTTCAGGGTGGTGGTGCGAGCCTCGGCCGGCGTGTCGCTCTGGTTGTGGTACATCTTCCGGTCCCAGTTAATGAAGAAACTGTGACCGAGCCGCAGGACCTCCACACTGAAGGAACGTGTGAGAAAAAACATTTGATGTTCTGCAAAATGTCTTAAATAAGCTGATAAATTATAGCATCTAAAAGGAAATGAGGCTCTTTGTTTTTACCTGACATACAGGGAAATAGGGACAACAGTGTTGAGGATGATGATGTAGGACCAGAAGGTGAGGAAGCCAGAAAAAACGGTGCTGCTCTGAAACTCATCCCATGGTAGGAACAGCTCAAACTTTCTGCCCACACAAGTCTCCCAAATGGTGTTTCCTATCGCCAAAATTACTCCCATGCAGATGAGAAAGGCAAAAATCTGGAAAAAGAAACGGTATTAACCGTTTGCACGTCAAGTCACGCTTTCCAGAACTCCGCCATGACGGACGTCAAAACAACCAATGCGCTCTGTCAAAGCTAGTCTAAAAAACAGGCCACCAATATCCTGATATCAATTTTATTTTGTTGATTTCACTTTAAAAATTGGTTGGCTGCATAAACACACAAGAATGGAAACCAAACTTGTCATTTTATAACTTTTAATGAGGAAAGATACGGTGGCGATGGATATTAGCCGTTAAACATAATGACTGTCAGCCCTCGGTGTAATCGTGGATTTTCAGAGAACACTTTTTACAAGGTAAGAAGATTAACAATCATTGACTTTATACGTAAATATGATTAAAAATATATCAAATATCGCAATATGGAGAAGGTATGGTATAACCGTTGGTAATCATGGAGATAATGACGCACCAGCATGTAGCCTAGCATGTATGGAAAAAACTGGTTGGCATCTCTTCTGTACGTTTTTAAGGCTGATCTGGTTTAAGGGGAAATGCTGTTTAGGACATAGTGACTTAATTCATACTGTCTGAATTCAGGCAAAGTCGTGACGTGTAATGTGATCAACACGTCAAGAAGGGGGAGGTATGGGTCAGTTCCTAAGCTAGCTGTTTCAAGCTTCTGCTTGTACTTACAGCAGTAAGTTGTGTTAACGTTTTATTAATTTAGTCAAACCTCCAAGAGTTGAATAAACTAGAGTTTTTAG